>QJPP01007111.1:0-17864 GCA_003996215.1 Jaltomata sinuosa | reverse complement strand
CATGACTTAGAGTTGGCGGCAGTAGTTTTCGCGCTCAAGATCTGCAGGCATTACCTGTATGGAGTTCACTGTGAGATCTTCACTAATCACCGTAGTCTTCAGTATATCACGAGTCAGCGAGAGCTGAACTCGAGACAGAGGAGATGGGTCGAGTTACTGAAGGACTATGACTTTACTATTCTGTATTATCCGGGCAAGGCAAATGTGGTAGCGGATGCCTTGAGCCGGAAGGCAGTGAGTATGGGTAGCCTAGCTTCTCTTTCAGTTTCAGAGCGACCATTGGCCTTGGACATCCAGTCCTTGGTGCTAAACCGTCTTGTAGGCTTGACTAATCGGATGCCTAGCAGAGTTCTCGCCAGTATTGAGGTTCGTTCTACTTTGATTGATCAAGATTCAGAGCCGGTCGTTTTGAGGATCAGCAAGTTGTGTGACTTCGTGATAGCGGTTGTTCAGGGGAGACCAGCCAGGCTACTCTAGATTCCAGATGGGGTTATGAAGTTTGAGTAGTCGCCTTTGTGTTTCCGAGGATTTAGTGATTTGATATCAGTTGAGTACTTCATGAGGCACATTTTCTAGCATACTCCATATAACCCTAGCCACAGACAACAGAATGTATAGAACTTGAGACAGCTTTACTGCGCTGGAGTGCGTATGAAGCGGGATATAGTGGATTTTGTATCTCCGGTGCTTGAACTGTCAGCAGGTTTACAGTTCGAGCACATTATGAGACCTTGGTGGTTTGATGCAGCGACTTCCCATTCCCGAATGGGAAGTGGGAAAGGATATTTACTATGGACCGTTGTTGGTTTTGCCTCAGTCCTCTTATGGTTTGATTCCATTATCGGGTGATGTTGAATAGCTGACTTAAGTCGGCACATTATCTTGCCAGTTCAGACTTCTTATGCGCGCAGAGAGGTTAGCTCAGATCTACCTTCGTGAGATTGTTCGGTTGCATGGGGTCCCAGCTTCTATTATTTCAGACCGCGGCACTCAGTTCACATCTCAGTTCTGGAGGGCTATTCAGTGAGATTTGGGTACAGAGGTTCACCTTAGTACCGCTTTCCACCTTCAGACAGATGGCCAGTCTGAGAGGACCATTCAGATTCTGGAGGACATGCTTCGGGCCTGTATTCTTGACTTTGGAGGTTCTTGGGATCAGTTTGTTCCCTTGGCAGAGTTTGCTTATAATAACAGCTTCCATTCGAGTATCGGCATGGCACCTTTTGAGGCTTTGTATGGCAGGCGTTGCAGATCATCGGTAGGTTAGTTTGATGGTTTTAGTTCTAGGCCATAGAGCACAGATTTGCTTCGAGATTCCTTAGACCGAGTCCGAGTGATTCTAGACAGACTTCGGGCAGCTTAGAGTAGGAAGAAGAGTTATGCTGATCGTAGGCTTCGTGCCTTGTAGTTTAGTGTGGGTGACTTGGTGTTTCTCCGTGTCTCACCCATGAAGGGCGTGATGAGATTTGATAGGCGGGGCAAGCTTAGCCCCAGGTACATTGGGCCGTTTGAGATTTTTCAGAGGGTTGGTAGCATTGCCTATCAGTTATCCTTGCCTCCGATGTTTTCAGCTATACATCCTGTATTTCATGTTTCGATGTTGCGTCGGTATGTCCCAGATGAGTCTCATGTGTTACAGTGGGATTCAGTTAAGTTGGGTGAGGGTTTAGCCTTTGTTGAGGAGCCGGCAACTATTTTGGCCAGAGATGTCAGGAGATTAAGGTCTCGAGAGATCCCGGTTGTTAAGGTTCAGTGGAGGCACCGTCCAGTCGAGGAGGCTACCTGGGAGACCGAGAGAGATATGCGGGCCCAGTATCCGCAGCTGTTTGAGCCTTAAAGTACCCCCTTGACCTTGACTTTTGAGGACGAAAGTCCTTTTTAGTAGTGGATGATGTAATGACCCTTCCGGTCATTTCCACATACACGTTTTCCTTGTACTGTTAGAGCTTGTTTGTAGCAGCCCCAAGTCACTTAAGGCTCGTCAGGACCGGTAGTTCGGTGCCGGGTCCATTTGTTTGGTCGTATGATAAGTTTTGAAGCCAAGCAAGTCGGCAAAAGTTATCGTAAGTTCTTTAATAAATTTTCTAAACTTTGGGTAAAATGTCTCAGGGTTTTTCTCCCAATATATAAAGAGTTAGAAGTCCCCCTAAATACCAAATCGAAGGTCTATGAGTCTAGTTTCCAACGCACAAAACCTCACGTCCAACTGATCTCGGAGTAAGAAGTTATGACTGTTTTACCGCGGACTGTCTGGCAGAAACCGGGTTGCGAACCGGGTCGCGAACCGGGTCAGGTAAAAATCGATTTAAAGCCTCAACTTCACGTTTTAAAACACCATTTCAGTTCTGAAACAGTGAGAAAACATAAGGGAGGGTTCCAAGAGAGTTCTTGAGTATCGAAATCGTGCGTACTTGAAAATATTTAATTTAAAAGTCGAATTTGGTAAAAAGTTATATTATTATTACCTTTTTAAAATATTTTAAAGGTGTATGAAAAATATTTTTGTTACGATATAATTGTATATGTATTTATTTTATAAGGTTTTTATACATTGTAATATTTTAACGGAGATAGTAAATTTAGTTATGTTAAAAATTATTATTATAATATAGTAGGTTTTATTTGAAATGATTTTCTATTAATTATGATATATTCAAAAGGCTATATTTATTTAACCATGAACTTATGCAATACCCGAATAGATATATATTGGGAAATGAAATAATTGGGTTGACACCACATTAACACGTGGTGTCGATTGCATAAGTCATTTGATGACTAAGTGATTTATGTATATAGAATTTCTTTAAGTGCTATGGATGGAATTATTTAATGAATGAATTAAGAAACCATCCAACTGCTTGAAAATTGGTGTTGCACGTATTTCATGTTGGATGTTTACCAAACCTTTCATTTTAATTTCTCTTCATTTATTTCACCAAGGAATGCCTATGTAAGTTGCTAGAAATTTGCTGCATATTCACGTGAGTTGCTGCAAGTATGTTGCATCTTATGTGAAACCAAATTTGAGTAAAGGAAATATTTGTGCGTCGTAATTAATTACTAAAAGAAAATCAATTATCTACGACAAGTTATTCAATCCAGAGTTCGAGTTTGATTTCGTGTTGGAGCTTTTCGGAGAGGTTCAAGCTTGTCATCGGACGACAGGTAGGTTATGGTTTATTTTCCCTAGACTTCGCATATATAGGATAAAATTGTATTAATGGGCATCCTTGGGTTGGTTTATTAGGTTGGTACCACAGACCTCGACCGCTTTATTCATGTCCGCCTACTTTTGTTCCTCCGTTGCTTGTAGTACTTGCCGATATATTTTATTTATCCTTGTGGTCCTGTGAGGCCTTGTTGACTCTGGAACATAGAAGGTGGGATTTTGGGAATGTCTGCGAGTCCCGGGCATAGAATTATCCTTCTAGGCTGGTTATGTTTGCTGAGTAGCTGTGGGCCTGTGCAGGGTCGATAGGTTGATTGTGAGCTGCTGGGCAGCTATTGTGTGTGATCATACCATTTCCATGCATATAAAGAGGTTTTATCCATGTTTTACTATGGTTTTGGCTTCGGGCCTATTGACACTATTTTCTAACCTTGCAAGGCCCCGGGGGCCTGTTTTTAATGAAAATGATTTGGAAATGGTTTGATTTAACTTGTGAATATTCCTGGGTAAAAAGAAGTAAAATTATGTTTTAAATCACCAGTTTTATGATTAACGCTAGACTCGGCAGGGCCGGGGTGCTAGTTGAGTTTTCTTGTTACTTGATATGATTTTTAGCCTCGATCGGATCGAGCACCTGAGATGACTTTCTACTGTTTAGACCCGGTTATACCCGGGCACCCTTGGAGAGGTTTTTGAGATATTTTCCTACTACTTTAGTCCTGGACAGGGTCTGGGCATGCATATTCGAGACTGGGTCTCTATCTTGAACCCGGACTTGCTTCCGGATGACATGTTTTTATACTGAGTTTTAGTATGGGGTCTGGGACCTCCATGGACCTTGCCATCCGAGCCAGGGGCTACGGGCTGCGTGTGCCGGAGGAAGGGTATACGGTGGAGTAGAGGTATACGGGCAGTGTCCTTCCATGGAACCTACCTGCTGGGCCAGATCGGCACCGGAGGAGGTACATACAGAGATACCATTTCACTTGAGATCTTCATGCATCATATCATTCATTGTTTGAGGCTCCACCCTTGTTTGTTGTTTGTTGATTGTACGCTCCGGTAGTATGGGATGCCGGAGGGTTTGTTTTCACTTGTTTGTGTTCCTCGGTTGTATGGGCGGCCGGGGGACTGTAGGTAGACTTTTGCTATTTACTTACAGAATTGTTCTCTATTATGGATAAGTATGAGATTGGTTACTGCTAGACTGTTAGTTTCTGGATTTGAGATTGATATGATTAGTTGAGTTTGATTCATGTCTCTGAGCATGCCTATCATTACTCTTTCTCTCTTCTTCTTACACTTGAGGTTACCGGTATACCGTCCATTTCGTAAACTTATTATGTATACACTGTTATTGCAAGGACCCCAGGTGCGTTATTTCTTACTTTCACTTGTGCCTATGGTGTGTATGTTCTGCTTACTGGCCTCAAATGTGGTTCTGTTGATTTCCCTCTGGGCTAGTTCCTGTGTACCTTTCGTTGATTTCTGTAACTGCTTGCTTCTATTTTGTCTATTACTACGCTTTTATATTATATGTGCCCAGTCGGCTTATGATACCTACTGGGTACCTTATGCTTCGCATTTGGTGCTCACCCCTACCCCCCTGAATCTTTGGGTGCAGATCCTAGCGTGGTCCATCGCCGTTAGATCGTTGTGATTCGTGCTTGGAGATCTGTCGGGGGCTACTTCAGACTGAGGGTGAGCTCTTGGCGA
The DNA here is from genome assembly GCA_003996215.1 of Jaltomata sinuosa. Taxonomy (NCBI): domain Eukaryota; kingdom Viridiplantae; phylum Streptophyta; class Magnoliopsida; order Solanales; family Solanaceae; genus Jaltomata; species Jaltomata sinuosa. The sequence continues at coordinate 12,976 of QJPP01007111.1, read as the reverse complement.
TCGGAGCTTAGCTTTAGTTTATCTTGTGCTTTATGTACTCTATTACCATTCAGAGACATCTGTATATTTTGTTTTGGATCGTTTGCACTCCATGTATGTAGTTTTGGCTCTATACTATGATACCAGGTCTTGGGGTTTGGTTTAGTTTCCGCTTATGTATATATTTATATCCCTGTTAACTATTCTCTTCGTTTTGTTCTCTTATTTGTTAGATAGCAGCCCATTACTAACTGTCCTGGGCTACGGGAATTGGTTCGCCTACTGGGGGGTTGTAGGTGCCATCATGACCGAGAAATCGGGTCGTGACAGGAAGAGGTCAAAACCGTCCCAACAATCCAAGAACAAACTAGAACTAATAGGAGAATATACAGAATTTATAGGTTAGAACTTACGAACTGAAGGCGAGAAATTGATCACGGACTGTAAAATAATCACCCCAACACCTTGGAATAAGCCCACACAAAAATTGGGAGCTTGGAGCTCAAGAAGAATGGAAGAAATGGATTTTTGGTGAAGAAAATGAAGGAAAAGGTATATATACATACAGAGATTTGTTCATCGCTATGGCGAAGAAAAACCTTCGAGATCGCGATGAACAAACTGGCCAACTCATCGCGATCGCGAGGGTTTTTCTTCAAGATCGCGATGAACAACTTCGTCCATACCAGCAACAGAAAACCAGCAGTTTTCCAAAGTTCTCTGAGGCATTCCGGGCACGATCGAAACTCGATACTCACAAACCAATAGAGCTATTTGAGTGGAAATGATATTCCGGACTCAATGGAATAAACAAATTTACCAATGGAGATCTTTTTAAGGAAAAGTGGGCCCCTTGCCCAAAACTAACTCGAAACTCAATACCCCAAAACAAGTCTGGAAGCCCCGGGACCCAAACCAAAGGCTCCCCTAGCCCAAAGTCGACATTCCAAAGCTAATAGCGTGGACGGAATTTCCATCCGAGACCGTCTTCTCCAAATGTTGACCAAAGTCAACCCTACCAGCTAAACTAGCTTGAAAACACAGAAAAGCAACATAAAACCAAACCAAAAGAACTCAGACCCAGACCAATGGTCCTACTAGACCAAAATCTCCGTTCCGGAGTCAACGGAACTGTCAAAATTTGATTCTGAGCATGTTTACCAAGAAAGTTAACCAAAGTCAAAGATTTTCTAAGTTCAAGTTCTAAAATAGAGAAATAGTCATAATGACCTAAAAAATGGCCCGGGCACCAAACAGTCAGTCCCAGCAAGTCATAAATGACATGTAGCCGCTGAGGGAAAGCTCGGAACGCAGAAAAAGAATGAAAAATAGAAAATGACCCGGAGGGTCATTACATATACTAATGTAATATGATCTCAGCTTATGATTTTACTTTGAGTCATTGCACTACAACTTTTACTATTGTTTCCTGAATTTAAGTTATAAGTATGTTTTCAAGTATATTTTATCATGAAATATGCATATCTCACATGCTCAATACATTCAAAGTACTGATTGCATACTTCTTTGCGTTATATCGTATTATGATATCAAGTTCAGTCTCTCAGTCTCAGCATCACAGTTAGTGTGATCCAGCGCCACATCAGCGATTACCAGTGGTGAGTCCTCATCATTCGAAGATGGACTTTTATGACATTTTTGTTAGTATTTTCAGTTTCAATATTTAGAGTTAGCTGGGAATTCATCCCAGCTGCTTGTCAATAGTAGAGGCTTTCAGACATAGAGTCAGATATTCAACTTGTTTCAAATTTGTTCTTACTTTTCAAATTTATATTATTTTTAGAGATTTTCAGATAAATACTAAAACTTATATTTTTATCAGTTTAGCTTTCGTTCAGTTTTAAATCATGTGATTATTGAGTAGTATGCCAGTTCATGGATTAGCTTGGGGTTACTTGTGATTCTAAGTACCATGTCGCATCTAGGGTGTAGGCTTGGGGCGTTGTTACGTTCGTTTTTGAACAATTCAAAAACTACTTCGTAACTTCGTGGCGAAAATTACTCATTTATTGGATTTATTTTGTAAAAATAAAATAGTTTAAAAAAAAGAGTCGCCATTTAATTTTAGGAAAATTAAGAAACCATTTTAAAAGGGTAATTTCGGAAAAGAAAAAACTTTTATTTGAAAACCAGAATTCGGGTAAGGGTTCAAGTTAAATTCGAAAGAAGGTGTTAGGCACTTTCAAAAATACACAAAGTGTGGTTCCCGACGGATTTAAAACATTTGGCTAATTTTTTTAAAAAAATCTTTAAGTTATTTGAGAAAACATAAAGTTATTTGAAATTCTTATTTAAAACAAATAGAATTTATTTGTTACTTAAACATTCATATTTATTCCAAAGATGAAATAAATTAAACGTTAAAGTTTCAAAATAGTTCTAACTTAACAATTTTATCCGATTTAAGCCATTGTGTTAAAAGATTAACCCAATTTCTTAAACATGGATTATGTCTACTTAATAACTATGAAAGAACATAAAAAGTTCTCAAGTCATTCTAAGTAGCTTAAATTTGCCTAAATTAAATCCCATTTGACAAGCACTTGTGCGGATAAAATATTTTAATATAAGAGAAACCAAAATGAATTCAAAATAACTCCACGGGGATTCATCCGAGTTAACTAAAAGTGAAAGCAGTTAAACAATTCAATGAATATACAAGATAAAGAAGTAAGGGGGGAATAAAATCGAGCCCAAGCTTGGCTCCTTCGTGAGTTACTGTTACTGCCGAATGGTTGAGCTTTTGAGCCCATTTGCTGCTGCTACAGCTGCTGGAGGTTCAGGCCTTTTGGCCTTATGTTTGCTTCCGTTTCAATGATTTGATGAGGTTGAATCGAAGAGGAATGAATACAAGTGAATAGTCGGGTAAGTTCATGCATAAAAAGATAAAAGGATAAGAATTAACAGGATACATTGATGCAATAGCAAACTGAATTCTATAGGACATATAAAGCACATCTGATGGTAACTTAATAAAATCTTTATTCAAGAACTTAAAACTGAAACAATCCTAGAGGCAGTGGATTCAATCCACTGTGCCAAATGCTATTAACATGTATGGGAGAAACTGATAATAATTTGAAAGAAGCCCAAAGCAAATAAATTCCTAACGCCAAAAAAAAAACCTCTAAACAACATTAATTAGCAGGCAAGTCCAAAGCTAAAACTACGACGCGTTTATCTAAAACCGACAATTTCAAGACTTATGACTAATCCATGAATATCATGTATGCTCAAACAACAAAGTTATTCCACATTTAGACTAAATAATTTGATAAAATGACGGTAAGCCAACAAGAGAGTTTTAGCACTTTCGAAAAATAAGTCAAACTGGACGAAAAGTGTTTGAATACTAACAGAAACATCCAATAGAATTCCCTGCCACTATTAATACTCAAAGAAAGTGTAATCAACATGTGACATACATTCGAATGTTAAATGAGCAGAAAGGCTAAAGATACAAGATAAGCTAGATTAATACTTTGATATTAGAAAGCTAGAGGGGAAAAACAAAGACTAAACATGATACAGGGAAAGGCATAGTCGCATAGATGTTTGTTAAGTCCTAAATGCCTATTTATTTTGAACAAACTTTATAATTTATCTAAAAGAGATTAATCATGGCCGGCCAAGGAAAGAATAAGCAAGGGGGTTTGTCACATTGGGGAAATACATGTTAAGAAAAAATGTATTAGGAAGATAGACTTGCACGTTGGTCCCGAAATGAGATGTTAGTCCAATTTACACACTTATGATTTCAAAGGGCTATTCAAACCCTTAGATATAAATAGATAAGTCATTTAAAAGCTAAAATATCAACCTTAAAGGCTGCTCCTCAATGCTGAAAACTAGCTTTATATGATGGCTACGGGATAGATAACCATTTAAGCTTAAGCATAACAAGAAAATAGGTTCAAACCAACTACACTCTCAACATAACCAAGTTCATACTAACTCAATCCCATATGCATTATTTCAGCTAATTCAGTCAGAATTGATTCTTTTAAGTGAAACTAAAGAGTAGCCTTAAAGGAACTCAACAATTATCCTTTCAAAACTCCAAATGACATGAGAGAATGAACTTAGGGGATAGAAAACAGGTCATTAAGAGACTCCATTCCATCCCAAAGTTCTATTCTTTGAGAATAGATTAACTAAAAAATTATCTCAAATAGCACCTCATAGGCCTCCTTTCATATTATGAATCAAGGGAGTCTTAGAGGATGATCAACCAACCTAAAGAACACATTATAGACATTCAATCAAGAGGCAAAATGAAGGAAAGAGCCTCAGAACTTCAACATCATACTAAAAATAAACCCAAAGCTAACAAGTAGCACAATGTCTTTGAAATTTAAACTTCAGAAATCACATATAGAGGCTTCACATGTCCCTCTCACACCACATAAGCATTACACACATCTATAGACATTTTTACCAGAGATTCCAAATAGAAAACACAGTAGAAGTGACGGTCCAATATAATATAATATGTCACTTGAAGGAGGTGACGTTCCAACATAATATAATATATCACATTGAAGGAGGTGATGGTCTAATATAATATAATATGTCATGTTGAAGGAAGTGACGATCCAATATAATATAATATGTCACGTTGAAGGAGGTGATGGTCCAACATAATATGATATGCCTGTAGTTTGAAACAGTGGGAAGACCGAATCCTTAAGTAGGATTGCCTACGTATCTTGCTGGAACAAGAATCAGGTCAGACGTAGTTCGGACCTGAAACTGATAGAATTTGCAAAGAATATAAGATTTGATTAGAAGGACGAACGATTAGATTTGCCAAGATATAAATCGATCTGTTGAACTAGATCCTTTGCATCGGGGATCCTTGAAAAGACTTATGCATGTCTTGTATCCGACGATCTTCTGGCTTGATTCTTTGAACTTGGGAGAATCCATTACTACTTGCCCTCATATCTTGTCATGAAAAGCAAGATTTTAAGAACGTCAACTGCGTAACTCAAAAGTGTAATCATTAATAACACAATAAAATTATTGTAACAAATCAAATGGTATAACAGAGGATAATGTTGGAGATAGAGTCATTTGGCTTATGATAATTTGAACATAGTGGTCCGAATGATATCTCCAAATTTGAGTCGTTATGCCCGACTATTTTCCCAAGGTCGTGGTGAATCCAGCAATGTTCTTTATCACGCTTGGTGATCTTGGTATCGTCATTTTTGTGACTTCTTTTTTTCTGCAACCAAAGAAAAATTCTTAGTGTTGAAAGACTGATTCGTGTTGTCTTTGCCTTGATCTCCTGGTGCTCCTTCTTATACTTGATTTGCGCACTTGTCTGGTCTCGAAGTGCAGTTTTGATGGAATTTTTGAGGACCTTCCTCAAAAATTCTGCCCCAGTTTAAGATACAGAAAACTCCTGAACTTTTTTGTAGATTTTGTTGTCGCTTAATATGGAATTTTTGAGATCCATCTCAAAAATTCTGCCCAATTGCAGCTTCAACAAACTTCAGTATTCAAATGTCAAATTTCGTAGAATTTTTGAGATCTTCTCAAAAATTCTGCCCAGTTGCATACTTCAGTGTGATCTTCAATTCTGACTTGCTGGAGAAGATCTTCTTCTAGAAAATTTTTGACCGAGGGAAATGGAAATTTTACGGGGGTATGACCGAGCCAGTGTGGCGCCTACTATTCCACTAGAGAAATCAGGCCAAGCGTAGTTTCAACATAAAACAACGAGAAATTGAAAAAAATTCTGATAATGTGACCGAAGTCGAGGTAAGCCGCCTACGTATTTCACTAGGGAAATCAGGTCAAACGTAGTTCATATTACAAGTAGAAATCTGATTACAAGAAATCAAAACATAAAATACGATTACAGGGAAATAAAACGATAAAGTGCGAATACAAAAAAAAGAAAATGATAACATAAAAATTGTAGGACGCGAAAAGTGCGACTTCGAGAAAACTTCAAACTTTTTGCAGCTGATCATGCGAACAATTACTTCTTGTGATTTGGCAATAGATTGTGTTCACATTTGCTGGAGCTTCTGCAAGTGTCATCACCTTGTCGTCAATCAAGTCTTGGATTTTGTGTTTCAGGGTGATACACTTCTCAGAATCGTGCCCAACAACTCCAGAATGGTAAGCACACCATTTATCTGGATCATACCAATTGGCTGAAGTATTCACTGGCTTTGCTTCTACTGGGTGAAGTATCCCAGCTGCTTTCAACCTTTCATAAAGTTGAGTTAGTGATTCTGCTAATGGCGTGAAGATCCTTGGAGGCTTCCTTTCATAGTTGGTACGAGGTGTGTTGTTGTAAAGATTTCTTGGAGAGCATTGAGTATGATATGTTGCATGTGCATTGATTGGGTATGAGGTACCTTCTCAAGTCATCACTCCCATAACCTCTTTCTTCTTTTTCTTTCCATTTTCGAAAGAGCCAGTTTGGAAAGTCTTATTAGTGGACTGCAATGCTGTGAAATTTGTTATTTTTCCAGTCTTAAGACCATCTTCAATCATTTCTCTGATTTTGATAATTTTAGCAAAAGTTTTTCCACTCATTGTTGTCATTCGTTCATAAAATTCTGGCTCTACATCCTGAATAAAGTAAGTGATCATTTCTGCTTCTTCTATAGAGGTGTATACACTGGATGCTTGTTCTCTCCAACGTATGGCATAACTGTGGAAGCTTTCAGTAGATTTCTGCCTTATCTTTGTAATAGAGATTCTGTCAGGAGCGATCTCAATATGAAACTTGTAGTGATCCACAAAAGCGTTTGCCAAATCGTCTCATGAATTCCATTTGGTTACATCCTGCTTAGAGTACCATTCTAAAGCCTTTCCACTCAAGTTTTGATTAAATATCTTGATTCTTATGCCTTCATTCATTCCCACGCTGATCAATTTTTCACAATAGACCTTCAAGTGGAAGAAAGGATTTCCAGAACCATCAAACTTCTCAAATTTTGGAATCTTGTAACCAGGTGGTAACTCAATCTCAGGAAATGCACGTAACTCTTCATATCTTACGCTTTAGTTATTACCCAACCACGAAGACTTCTCATAGCATCTTCCAAGCTTTTGAGCTTCCTGTTCATTATTTTATCATTAGCTGCTTTTGTCTCATTTTCAGTTCATAGTGATCAGCATCTATGGGACATAGCCCTTGAGTTCGTGTCATAGGTGGAGCAGTGGTATAAGTGTATACTGGTGGAGCATGGTGTTTCACCGATACACTCTGAGCCTTTGGAGAAGCAAATGTGTACATGAGGGGAACATTCTGAGAAGCATAAGCATTTTGAACTTGTTGAGAAGTGGTGAAATAATCCCCCTGATCAAACTCCTCTGAAATTGGAAACATAGGTTCTTTTTGACGAACATCAGGGGGTAGGGTCACGCTTGGTGCATTTTGAGAAGCAGTTCTGTTTAGCATCACCATGAGCCTTAGTTCAGTGATAGAGTCTTTAGACTAGCAACAACCTCTGAGGTTATTTCTGATCTTACTGACGTGCCAGAGTCTGTTGCGACAGTCAAAGGGGGGATTGTCTCAGATGAAGTGATTGTGTTGATCAAACTGGGGTCCATGGTTGAATGAGTCTTTTTGGTAGTCCAAATAAGAAATGGTGAGTCTGTAGTAACTTTCTTGACCTTAGACCGAGTGAAATATGGATGTTCTGCCAGCGAGTACTTGAAACTGCTTGATGTGGTGAAGTGAGAAAGTTTGATTACCAACACAAATCAGCCTCTCTAAAGAAAGAAAAACACTCAAAAGGTAAAAGTGTTAGTCTATTGATCGTAATAATTAATCAAAGTACATAGAACAAACAACATCTATTTTGCTCGAAACGAGACTAGTCCAAAATTTTGAGGAACGAGACTTTTGAGAGATGATTGAATGGATGAAATTTTGGTCAAAAAGGAAAGGATTTTAAACAAAGTGAGCTATTCGAAGAAAGGTATAAACGTTTATACTCGAGTTGAATTTCTGGGAGAAAATGTACGGTTTTTTTTTAAGGTTTCGTAGAAATAACGAAGCACTAGAATTTTGACAAAATATTTAGTCGAACTTGACTATAATAGGTATGACAAAGCAATTTGTAAGAGTGATGGAGTCAACGTGATTTAAAAGATGACTAATGATTTTTTATGAAAAACTATTGAACAAGACACTTGATGAACTCGACAACAAACTTTGGAGAGTATTTTAGGAAGACTCAAATTTTAAGCTTATATGCCTAGTGACGTTCTAAGACTTTGGAGTAGAATAATGGACTAGTCACATCTAAAGCAAAACACATATATTTTAAACACACAAATAAGCACGGACGAAGCAAATTGTGAAGCACTTAGCACATAAATAATATATAGCGCGTCCTAACATATATGTGACCTTTTAAGCCAAAGGTAAGCCTAACATTTGAAGGATGTATATGCCGCTTGTAAGACGTCCCATTACCCCAAAAAAACATATTATACAAATCTTATGAATAAACTAAACGGGGATACACAATAAGTGAAAGGAGATATAAATAAAATTAGTCCTATGCAGGGGAACAACCTAAACTAAACCTCCTTGGAGGTCCTTCGTTCTTGAACTTCTTGACATTTCCGAACGTCTTTCGGATAAAGATCTTCCTTTGATTTACAATAAAAGAAACTATCTATAACTAATAAATTCCCAACCCCGAGGAATAATGGTTCGTACAATTCGGCATATATATCCTTCAAATTTATTAAATAGTTGGATGATTGTCTTTTATTGATCGTGGGCCAATTAGACGTAAGGTGGTCTTCTAATGAACTTAATATCCCTTAGATATTAAGACATTTAGGTCAATGCCTATTCACGGGATTTGGTTTTGCTCTATCCTAGGTTGACTAGAATTGGTTTATTCGAAAAGGATCGGGAACCCGGGGGGGACAACCGCGGGCTAAAACAACAATTGACCGTTAACCGACCGCGAGTCAACTACTTCACTTGTCTGTTTTGAGAAAGTGTGTTTTTAGTGAAGGACGATTGCAAATACTTGCATAATCACTCATTTTTCCTAATGCAAACTAATGTTTTGCCAAGGGAGGCGAAATATGCCATGAAAATGCAACAATAATAATTTAAGTAAACAAATAATTGTGAAAAATAACAATTATTACAAATAAAGATTAGCCAAACAAATAAATCCTTTTGGTTAGAACCTAGATGAATCTCCAGCAGAGTCGTCATTCTGTTACGTTCATTTTTGAATAATTCAAAGACTACTTCGTAACTTCGTGGCGAAAATTACTCATTTATTGGATTTATTTTGTAAAAAAAATAGTTTAAAAAAAAGAATCGCCACTTAATTTTAGAAAAATTAAGAAACTATTTTAAAAAGGTAATTTCTGAAAAGAAAACCTTTTATTTGAAACCAGAATTCGGGTAAGGGTTCAAGTTAAATTCGAAAGAAGGTGTTAGGCACTTTCAAAAATCCACAAAGTGTGGTTCCCGACGAATTTAAAACATTTGGCTAATTTTTTTAAAAAAATCTTTAAGTTATTTGAGAAAACATAAAGTTATTTGAAATTCTTATTTAAAACAAATAGAATTTATTTGTTACTTAAAAATTCATATTTATTCCAAAGATGAAATAAATTAAACGTTAAAATTTTAAAATAATTCTAACTTAACAATTTTATCCGATTTAAGCCATTGAGTTAAAAGATTAAGCCAATTTCTTAAACATGGATTATGTCTACTTAATAACTATGAAAGAACATAAAAAGTTCTCAAGTCATTCTAAGTAGCTTAAATTTGCCTAAATTAAATCCCATTTGACAAGCACTTGTGCGGATAAAATATTTTAATATAAGAGAAACCAAAATGAATTCAAAATAACTCCACGGGGATTCATCCGAGTTAACTAAAAGTGAAAGCAGTTAAACAATTCAATGAATATACAAGATAAAGAAGTAAGGGGGGAATAAAATCGAGCCCAAGCTTGGCTCCTTCGTGAGTTACTGTTACTGCCGAATGGTTGAGCTTTTGAGCCCATTTGCTGCTGCTACAGCTGCTGGAGGTTCAGGCCTTTTGGCCTTATGTTTGCTTCCGTTTCAATGATTTGATGAGGTTGAATCGAAGAGGAATGAATACAAGTGAATAGTCGGGTAAGTTCATGCATAAAAAGATAAAAGGATAAGAATTAACAGGGATACATTGATGCAATAGCAAACTGAATTCTATAGGACGTATAAAGCACATCTGATGGTAACTTAATAAAATCTTTATTCACGAACTTAAAACTGAAACAATCCTAGAGGCAGTTGATTCAATCCATTGTGCCAAATGCTATTAACATGTATGGGAGAAACTGATAATAATTTGAAAGAAGCCCAAAGCAAATAAATTCCTAACGCCAAAAAAAAAAACCCTCTAAACAACATTAATTAGCAGGCAAGTCAAAAGCTAAAACTACGATGCGTTTATCTAAAACCGACAATTTCAAGACTTATGACTAATCCATGAATATCATGTATGCTCAAACAACAAAGTTATTCCACATTTAGACTAAATAATTTGATAAAATGACGTTAAGCCAACAAGAGAGTTTTAGTACTTTCGAAAAATAAGTCAAACTGGACGAAAAGTGTTTGAATACTAACAGAAACATCCAATAGAATTCCCTGCCACTATTAATACTCAAAGAAAGTGTAATCAACATGTGACATACATTCGAAAGTTAAATGAGCAGAAAGGCTAAAGAAACAAGATAAGCTAGATTAATACTTTGATATTAGAAAGCTAGAGGGGAAAAACAAAGACTAAACATGATACAGGGAAAGGCATAGTCGCATAGATGTTTGTTAAGTCCTAAATGCCTATTTATTTTGAACAAACTTTATAATTTATCTAAAAGAGATTAATCATGGCCGGCCAAGGAAAGAATAAGCAAGGGGGTTTGTCACATTGGGGAAATACATGTTAAGAAGAAATGTATTAGGAAGATAGACTTGCACGTTGGTCCCGAAATGAGATGTTAGTCCAATTTACACACTTATGATTTCAAAGGGCTATTCAAACCCTTAGATATAAATAGATAAGTCATTTAAAAGCTAAAATATCAACCTTAAAGGCTGCTCCTCAATGCTGAAAACTAGCTTTATATGATGGCTACGGGATAGATAACCATTTAAGCTTAAGCATAACAAGAAAATAGGTTCAAACCAACTACACTCTCAACATAACCAAGTTCATACTAACTCAATCCCATATGCATTATTTCAGCTAATTCAGTCAGAATTGATTCTTTTAAGTGAAACTAAAGAGTAGACTTAAAGGAACTCAACAATTATCCTTTCAAAACTCCAAATGACATGAGAGAATGAACTTAGGGGATAGAAAACAGGTCATTAAGAGACTCCATTCCATCCCAAAGTTCTATTCTTTGAGAATAGATTAACTAAAAAATTATCTCAAATAGCACCTCATAGGCCTCCTTTCATATTATGAATCAAGGGAGTCTTAGAGGATGATCAACCAACCTAAAGAACACATTATAGACATTCAATCAAGAGGCAAAATGAAGGAAAGAGCCTTAGAACTTCAACATCATACTAAAAATAAACCCAAAGCTAACAAGTAGCACACTGTCTTTGAAACTTAAACTTCAGAAATCACATATAGAGGCTTCACATGTCCCTCTCACACCACATACGCATTACACACATCTATAGACATTTTTACCAGAGATTCCAAACAGAAAACACAGTAGAAATTATGAATACTGTTGTCACTCCTATTTCATGAATCAGAAAAAAAAAACAGATTATTCAACCACACGACATGAGAAAAACAAAGAGTGAAGAATAAAGTTACTAGTTTACCTCGTCCGGAGCAACGAACTTGAACGAACGAGTTGACGATGACGATTACACCACTTTACTTGACTCGAGAAAGATGTGAAAACAACAAAATATGGACTGTGAGCCAAGAACTCCAAAACTTTTATGTGGATTTTCTCCTCTGCAACTCTTGGTTCTTATGAGCCAGAGATTGACTCTCCAAAAGACTCAAAGAATTCCCTAAAAGTCAACCCCTAATCCTTTACCAATGGAGGGTTTATACAGAGGATTTTAAGGGCAAAATGAGGGGAAATCAGATGGGTAGATTAGGGAAAATACTTGAGGAAAATTCGAAATTCAAAAGAAATTTATCATTACCCAGCTAAAATCAACGACATATGTACGAATTCGTACACAAAACGGGCAAAATTGAGGATAATCCCTCGAGGTTTTTGGGATGGAGGACACCTGGGTCTTCTGGAACCTTCCAGGTTCTGCCAGCTCATCGAAAATCGTACAAGGACGGAGACAGAGGGAATTTTGACGGAGAAGGCGTCGTGTTAACGGAGTTGTGTCATCGTTTGAGTTCTGGGTTTGTTGGTGGTGTTGTTGAGCGTTGTTATTGTCTGGGTAAAATGAGGAGAAGGAGGATAAATTGGGGGTTAAAAGGAGGAAATGGGCCGGGTCAGATGGGAGGATTTGGGATGGTCTTGGTCAATTTTTTGCAGGAAATTACATGGGGTGTCCCTTTAAGGGAGTGGTCTTCAATATTTACCCCCATAATAAAAGTATTCAAGGAATACCTTCTTTCACCTTTATGTGTACTTGAAAGTACCGTTTTGCCCTTCATTGCCTATTCTTCACACGCGTCTGAAATAGACGCTTTTCTTCTTCTTCTTCGCCTCTGTTTCAGACTTTTTTCTTCTTCTTCTTTGCCTCTGTTTTTCTTTTTCTTCGCCTTTGTTTCAGTCGCTCCATCATTCTTTTTTATGTGATTTCTCTCCGTTTCTCCAGGTGTCTCTGGCCTCTCTTCTCTCTGCCTACCAAATTTCTCTATAGTCCAATCTGTTGAGTTCATCTCCCTCATCCTATAAATGGAACGAAGAAAAAAGTTTGTGAGTTTAACTGTAAGTGTTCGTATTCTATTGTTCCTGCCATTAATTTT
>QJPP01007110.1:0-24988 GCA_003996215.1 Jaltomata sinuosa | reverse complement strand
TTAACTAATTTGGGCTACTTGATCCCACTAAATCAGTAACTAGGCAGTAAGCTCGTAATTGATCAAACCAAGAGTGTTCCTTTCACCTCTTCTCTTCTAAACATATCTACATACTGTACGACCTTCTCATAAGGTCCCTTAAAACTCTTCCGACTTCACAACATATACCAAATAACATACAAAGGTGTGCATGCAGCAAGTTAACATAACACCCAATTAAGTGGTGTATTACCACACCCTCCTTCCATACTTCAATACAAATTCACACACCCTTTTACAAGTTCAACCAAGCTGTCCCAAATATATACACATAAAACCGCTCCTAAAACAATCCCAAACATCCTTAAACATAATAAGAAAGTATTTTAACTCAAGGATTCCAATCACTACCCCATGGTTCTTGACACAAACAAATACAGAATTCTCCATCAAACTTGCATATAAAAAGGGGTAAAAATAGGCAGTAACTTTACCTTAAATTCTGAAAATCTGTCCTTCTAACTTGTACTTCTTCAAGAGCTTGAACTCCCCTTCAACTTAGCTTGAAAAGAGGGAGAATACTTAAGACCCCTAATGGTATTTTATGGCTGCTATGTGAAGCTAAGAGAGAGAGAAAGAAAGAACTTCTAAAATATGTTTTTTTTTCAAGTTAAAATGAGTGAAATGAGCTGGTCTTAACCCCTTTAAAGGGGGCTGCTTTGGCCGACTTTCCTTGCTCATTTTGAGCCACAAAATGTCAAGAAGGTGATACACCTACTTGGCCATTTTACATGGGCTTTGTTGGACTTAACCTTATTGGGCCTTGGCTGCCAATTCATTCCCTTTCTTTCACTTCTTTGGGCCAGAATTTATTCAAGTGGGTGATGGGTGTACTTGGCCCTCTAAGCTAGTCCAAATAGTCTTAGTAGGTGATGCACCTACCTAGTTCTTTAGGCTGGTCAATAAGTCAAAGTAGGTGATGCACCTACTTGTCACCTACTAGCTTAGTTAAGTCAAGCAAGCAGCTCTCCTATTTTATTCTATTTTCTAATTTCTAATCCCTTTTGCTTTAACTTAACACTTCACCCTAAATATTTACTCAAATACAACCTTACCATCTCGAGTTTAAATACTTTTGACGAGGTTAACTTGGCCGTTTACGTGCTGAACTGAATGGGGCATTACAGCACCTCCCAATACACATTAAACTATCATTGCTCATATAATAAACTCGGTCCCTCACCTGTATGACAAGGCTATATCAAGTGATATATGAATAGGACTAGTATATGCGGAATACGGGATGTTACAAGATCAGCCCGCACGAGCCTCCAACGGATCAACAATGACATCCCACACTAGGATCTGCACCAGAAAGATGCAGAGTGTAGTATGAGCACCATTTCTAAGATTTGGATACCCAGTAGGTATCATAGGCCGACTGGGCACATATAAGATATAAATGCAATAATATAGCAGAAGAAAAGTAAGTAGTTACAGAAAACAATGAATAAGTATATGAAAGTGAGCATAGAAGGATACAAGGAGAAAACAACATACTTGGCTAGCTACTAGAATATATATATCACACAAACACAGGTGAAAGAAAGAAGCAACGCACCTGGGATCCTCGCAATAACAATATATATAAAGAGAGTTTTAGAAATAGGCGGTATACCAGTAACCTCAAGTAAAAGGGAAGGAGGAATAACGATAGCATACTCAAAAACAAGATTAATAACCAAACCATGCTAATAATACTACTCTCAAGTCAGGAAAGAATCAACCGGGGAGCCCAAATACAACTTATCAAGTTAATCAATGTAGATAATACAAACCTTAATGTCCAAACATCATATGAACCACAATAAGGATTAATATCTTGATAGAGTAACAATAAGTCTACCTACAGTCCCAACATGCGCCTATACACCTAAGAAACACAAACAAGTGAATACAAACCCTCTGGCATCCCATATTACCAGAGTGTACACTCAACAAACAACAAACAAGGGTGGAATGTTACACAAATGGATGATATGATATGATATGCTGAAACCAAGTCATAGCAGTGCCGTATGTTACCCCCTTCGGTACCTAAAAGGCCCAATACAAGCAGGATCTATGGAAGGGATTTCCCTGAGCACCTCAACTCCACCCTACACCCCTCCTATAGTCACCCTTGGCCCATTGCTCTTGGTCCGGAATGGCAGGGTCCATGGAGGTCTACTCGTAGACCACATACTAAAACTCAGGACTTTAATATAATCGTTCAGAGCGTAGCCTAAACCAAATAAGTCACCAAATCTCGAAAATGCATGCCCAGGGTTCTACCCGGGTCTAAATCAGTGAATCAAGTCTTAAAACCCCATCAAGGATGCCCGGGGGTAACCGGGTCTAAAATAGTAGTAAAACCAATCTGTGGCTTGGTTTGACCGAGTCTAGTACCATCTCAAATTAATAGGAAATTGAATCTAGCACTATGGCCCAGCCAAGTCTAGTATGGAAATAGTGATAAAATTATCCTTTTAACTTTCTTACCCCAACAAGATCCATGAAATCCAGTGCCCAACCTTTTATAACCATTTTTTACCGAAAATGGGCCCTCAGGGCCATGCAGGGTTTAGAAAACCATCAATAATAGGCCCGAAGCCAAAATTGTAGTAAAACATGCGAAAAACCTCTCTATATGTATGATTATGACATGTTCAATCACAAACAGTAGCCCAATGGCTCATAATCAACCTATCGGCCCTGCATAGGCTCCAATCGCTCTACAACACATATAACAAGCCTATGATCGCAACATCAATGTCTGGGACTCCCGAACATTCCTAAATAACCCACCATATATGGTCCAGAGTCAAATACAAGGCCAGACAAGACCATAAGGGTGATACTATGAACTACTATGAATACTATAATCATCGGAGAAAGAAAATAAGCCAGACATGAAGAAGAGGATAAGGTCTGGGGTACCAAGCTAATAAACCCAACCCAAGGATGCTAAGTAGTACAATTATATCCTATATATGCAAAGTCTAGAAGAGTTAAACCGTAACCTACCTGTCATCCGATGACAAGCTGCTGGAATGATGATGTCCAAGCCCGAACCACTTCGAGAGGTCTTGAAGTGAAATCACATGAATTGGAGATACGAAAAAGATCACCAGACCAAGAATTAACACCAAAATGCTAAGAATTGAAGCAATGCAGAGCTTTGGTGAGTTTGGAGCTAACAACAATGGACGAAATGGATTTTAGAGTGATAAAATGAAGGAGAAGGTTTATATACTGCCCAGGGGTCCTTCAACACGATCACAAAGGGACCCCATTAGGTCGTGATGAACACATTGTCTAGACCATTTTGATCATGAGGACTAGCCACACGGCTACAAAAAATAAGGCGGAGAAGGCTGAATCGCGGTCGCAAAGATGGTCATCAAGATCTCGTAGAACAAGGGACAGGGACAACATCATGGTCACGAAGAAAGACTTCGCAATCACAAAGAACAAAGGTACCAGGTCTGCATGACCTTTATCGCGGTCACGTAAAGGGACCTCATAATTGCGGTTAAGGCCTTAGGCCTGTACCTGCAATAGCTACCAGCAAAACACACACGAGAAAAAGTTTATGGTTTGGCCCACAGGGCTTATCCAGGACCCCCCGGGCGCAAATGAACTATGATAACTTACCAGAAATAACATTCTAGACTCAATGAAACTGACAGAAAACTCAACGGAGGTCGATTTAGCAAAAAGTAGGCCCAATGCCCAAAACCAACCTTAAGCCAAAACAGAACTCAACACCCAAAAATGAGTCTGGAAGCCTCGGGACCCAAACCAAAGGTCCCTCTAGCCCAAAGATGAAATTCTGGAACTAATATCATTGACAAAATTTCCATCTGAGGCCGTCTTCTCCAAATGTTGACCAAAGTCAAAATTTTAAGCTTAACTGGCTAGAAAACACAAAAACCAATACAAACCAAACTAAAAGCTCCCAGAACCCGACCAAGGGTCTATCTAGACCAAAATCTGTGCTCCAGAGCTAATGGAACTATTGGAATTCAATTTCGAGCATGTTTATCAAGAATGTTGACCAAAGTCAACGGCATCCTAAGTTAAGGATCTAAAACAGGGAAACAGACATAATGACCAAACGAATGGCCAGGGCACTAAACCACCAGTCCCAGCAAGCCATAAATAACTTAAGAAAACCAGGATTGTGTCCCCTAGTGATGGTTCATTCCTAATGGTTATTTACAATAATGTACTCTTTCGTATATTATTTTATGGTGAGCTATGATTTCTGCACTATCATTTAATATTTTCCAATGGTTGAACAATCTTTCCCTCAATTAATTTTCCAAATATATTAATGTGATTCACAATATTGATCATATTTAGCCAAGTGAATTTCTCATATTCTTGTGTGAACTCATTAAACAGGGGTTATGCCTTGAGTTCTTGATGATTAATTCTTTCCAACTCTAATTCACCTTTCTAAGCAGAAATTAAAGTATGCATCATTGACTGACGTTTGCAACCACTAATCTAATTAACAACGAGAAGTAAACATTCACCAATAACCTACTCAATCACATATTGATGTTTCTTAACCTTATGAACTTTCCATCACTTGGTTTCACAACCCCAAATATAGATTTAGCTACTCATATCGAAAGTAAAATAAAACATGGAAATCAAAGAAATCATACTAGCATAATATTAAAATTGACAAAGGAACATGTTCTTTGATCCAAAGTTACATAGCAAAGTAACAAAAGCTAAAGCAATGTCAAAATACTCGTTCTTCCATAATATTCAATGATAGCTAACAAATAAAACCTAAGTAAACTATTTATAGGTAAGTTTAAAATGAGTCCTAACTGGAATAGGAGAAGTATTCTGCATCACACACTCTAGGTCCATACAAAGGTAATATGGTCTATCAAGCCTTTGGGTCAACCGTTCTCATCTCAGTCAACTGTATCTGAAATGCTTCTATGGTCGCCCCTATGGTGTGTTGAGGGCTTTGATGTTCTATCCTCCCAATCATAACAAGTTCTGTTCACTGCATAAGTTCTGTTTTGCAAGTACAGTTTCTTCTACGGTCTCTTCTCTTCTTCTATGGTTCTTACGACTTTCTATTTTTCAACTCAACTTATCGGCCATTTCTGTTTAACATGCATGACTCACTTCATAGTTAGAACTCCTGTTCCACAGCCCGTACTTATTGACTTTCTGCAAAACATCAACTTTTGTGTACTCAACCTAATTTTCCTGAAACTTATCCCAAAATACACTATATCACACAAAACATACTTAAGAACTACAAGAATTCTTTGTTAAAAATTATCAAATGTACCATAAAATCCCGATACATCAATACCCCCAACTTAGAATCTTTGCTTGTCCTCAAGCAACTAAAACAAGATAATGCTAACACATTAACACGCTTGCATGATTATTCACAAAACACTTCGATATCAGAAAGTTTGGATGCCTAAGTGGTTTTAATGAGAAACTACAAGTACAACATCAAGGCAATTATCCCCTCAACTTCTTTAGATGAATGTGAAAACTCAAGATATCCTAAGCTAACAAAGGAGGATCAGAGTCTGACACCACATTACTAGTAAGACAACTGTGCATGTAAGTAGGAATACATGAAGTCAAATATAGTTAGACAACCTAACCCATATGCCCTTACGTAGAACAAAAAAAGTCCCTCACACTCTTAGTCACATAAAACTGAGACAATAGACAAACAAAGGAAGAAAACACTCACTCTCACAAAGAAGTTCAGATGCTGCATTTACACATACCATAGGCTTGACTTTATTTTCTATGCTCCTTTCATTGGGTTACTTGATTGGATCATAGTAGGACTTTGTAAGGGCTTGTAATGTAGGATTTGGGATGGGTATGGTAGATTTGGATAAGTGACTGAACCCTCCTTGAATACTACACTATTCCTCTTTTCCCTTTTCATTTTCCTCCACAGAGACTTCAGAGTGGATTATTTCAACATTTTATTCTTTCTTCTTTTTGTGTTGCATTTTTCTAGACTTACCACATTTTCCTCTTTTGTTTCACCTTATATTCCTCTTTTTTTTTGAACCACACCCACTTCTTTTACAAGATGCTTTTTGCATCACTTTCCTTCCCATGATTCGACACCCAACTTTAGTGTCAAGGAGGGACTGGTGCCAAACTAGGGAATATTTTCAGCATAAGGGATGGCAGTAATGGCTAGTCAAGACAAAGGCTTACATGCCCAAAGTGGGGAGTATATACATATTGGGTTAGGCTTCTATACATGTTTGATATGGGTTTATCTTTACATTGCAAAGAAGGCCTACAATCCTTTTCACAATCAAATTAGCCTCTAACAGTATAACGAGACTAACCAAGCAAGTTCTAGATCATACATACGACATAAGAATGAGACTAAACAACTCATACACACTTGGAAAATGGATTAGACTGCTAGCTACATTGAATTTTTCAGCACACTATCATAGGAAATAGTTATCAGGAACAATACATATGATGTCAAAAAAATGATCCATACAAATTAACCTATTGCTTACTATGAAGCACAAACAAAAATTTCAGAGGGGTCCAAGGATAAGCTTGTACATCAATAACTACATCACTACCACATAAGTCAT
This sequence comes from Jaltomata sinuosa, assembly GCA_003996215.1. Lineage (NCBI taxonomy): Eukaryota > Viridiplantae > Streptophyta > Magnoliopsida > Solanales > Solanaceae > Jaltomata > Jaltomata sinuosa. Next base: position 18,332 of record QJPP01007110.1, on the reverse strand, counting down.
CCTTTCTTTTATCAACCTAATTACAAAACATAATTTATACTAAACATGTTAGTTCAACAAAAATTACAATGCCCTCGAGAAAAGAAACATGGATAAGAAAAACTTGAGGGAAGACATTTGGGAATCCCCACCCCCGACCAAAAAAGCATGAATTGTCCCTAATGCATATATAAATAACAAGGGAAGTGGGAACCTGTGGTACCTTAAGCTCTTTGGTTTGATGTATGCTTCTGGCATGCATGTATAGCCAATCTGTATATGGAATAATAATGTGAGACTTTCCTGTCGGGTCATGGTCTCTTGAAAGTGGTACACACTCGATGAGCTACCCATGTCTTAGGGGCTAAAATCTTTCTGACCTCCACATTACACATTTGAGTTTCCTCGCTTATTCTTTTTCCCTTCCATCCGAGTCCAACTCTAGGTCTGCATCATCTCTCTTCCACTTCCCTAATCCCACAAAGGTGAATAATTCATAAGCCAAACAAGTTCTTTCAGTGTACTCTCTAGTAGGACTGCAGTGAGATGCTCAAATATGATGGCTAATCGGGACTGCAACTTCTAGATATACTTCTTGGCTTTAGCAAAATTAGCATACAGTGCTATCAAATTTGAAGGCGAGTCAGTTCTGGATCTCTCATTTACTCTAATATCCAAACCATAAACCCAGGAATGCAACCTCTCCGGTGATACTTGCACCGAGGCCAGAGTCTTTTCAATCGACTTTTTCACAAATAGTTTCAACTTTTAAAGAAGAAGTTTCACCCATTTCTCTTCCAAGTCATCTTTATAGGCCACAGATCTAAAGTTATCTCTAGTAAGAGAATATGCAGTCGATGGAGTAGGAGGATGGACTGAGGTAGTGGCTGGAGCTATTGCAGTAGGCAAAAATGTAGAGTTGGAGCCTATATTCATGGATGACACATTTTTAGGTACACCTGCCACTTCTCTAGTAGGTACTTGTGAGACAGTCTCACCTTGCTCACCTGCCTCGTCTGGTAGCAAGATCACATCATCTTAAGTAAAGGAAAATTTCTTGCTTTTAATTTCCTGATTTGTCTCATCCTTGCTTTTTGTGATATCCTGGACTCGAGTGGCTCTTATTATTTGACAAAAGACATAAAGAGAGGGATATTTGTCTCTTTTCACAAATGGCTGATCAGGCATGGGAAAGGGAGTTTCGTGTTCATTCACAATGCCCTCTCCTTTATCTTTGAAGCTATGGTTATCCCAAAGTTCAAACTGAATTTGGACGTGAGGCTAGAAACTAGCACAACTCTGTCTGCTATCAGATAATCTTCACTCATAGTAGGAAGGAGTCTTATATGCACCACCTCCCACCAAAACTTAGCCTCAAGATTAAGCATGCACTTGTGTATCCTTACCTTGACATCTTCAACCATAGTGGTTCATTTTGAGTAATCATAGAGGCTACCTAGGGATTTTATGTGTATTAATTGGCAATTTTATGGTCAAACTCAAGCATGGTTCTTAGGGGATTGTAATTTGAATTGAAATAGAATTAGTTGATTGTCGTTTATGAAATATTGAGATTTATACCCTAGACTCTCACACTGTCAAGGGTCGGTTGGTCCTTTGTCTGTTTTGCCAATTTCCTAGTGTTGTTGAGGGTAGCAGCGTAAGCAACAAAGAACTCCTGTACTAAAGTAGGGTAGTACTCACAAGGTGGTGAACCGAGCCAACCCAACTGATAGTTATTGAAGGTCTCAAATACAATCAGATATTCTTGCAGATCCATCAAGCTTATCTGCTTCTCCTCATCAAAGCCTCTATCACATTTCCTTTTTTTATCAGCTTGATCCCCTTAGCGTAAATCTTCTTTATACCCTCAATTTTCCATCTGATTCTGTCTCGATAGTTATCTATTTTATGATAGACTTTGGTTCTCCTTCTCTCCTCAGAGAATGAGGCCTCAACCTCTGAACCATCACTTGCTCTACATTTCATCACCATTGCTTCTTGTACCCTTTAGACTAGGAGACGTAGAAGAAGAACCCCCATCTCTAGACTAGGGACTAGTGCTTGTTGTCATGCCTGTCCCTTAGTACGGGGTCTCAGGGACTCTGGATCCTCTCCCTCTGCGTCAGTAGGCTCATCCTGCAGTCAGGTTTTAATTTTTTTGATTGGCCGTGTACCCGACCTACAGGTTTCCTACTACCACCATGTCTTGGTTGATTTTTGGGTGCTATACCTGAGAGGCACAAATGTTAGTACAAATGAGAAAGAAAATAAAGTACAAAATAAATAACTAAATTTTTTTCTCGACGAACTGTGAAAGAAGTGCATAGTCTGTGAAAGCAATCGTGCTTGCTTAATCAGTGTAGAAATTAAAGGAATAATACCAAGGACGGTTGAGAGTATGAACCATACTAAGTCTCTATGGTTCGTACACCCCACCGTACTTGGGATCCAGATTCGTTGTAACTTTAAGCTCCTATTATAGTACATATTATGGTAAGTACTAAGAGTTTACAGTCTATCACATGATCCACAGTTGCTATGCAATGTTCCAAACTTGATTTCTTTCATTTATGATTAAGATTATGGACCGTGGAGGCTTTCTATGATCCATAAATCTAATCAGATGACAAAGAAATAAAATTTGGGCTCTTACTAGCCTATTTTTAGTCAAAAAATATTGCACAATTTGCAACTCTCATGTACTAATTAAACATCAACTTAGGTTACTCAAATTTCACCCAATTGTGCTTCAACCTTTAGGAAGTGAAAAGTTGGGAGTTTGGCAGGCAAAACAATAGTTGATCTTATTTCTGAAATCAATTTATCATAATGTCCTCCGACTCAATGGGTATGAAATCCATAAAACATTTACCCCATCAATACTTAATACTTCATCATAATTAACACCACAAACCTATTCTAATTATGGAATTCACCCTAATTCATAACCCACATCTAGGGTTCATCAATTTGAACCAAATTTCAAAAGCAAAACCTAGGTGATTACACTTTTGATTTCAATTCATCATGGAGAAGACAAGGTTCCACCATGACATCCCAAAAAAACCTTTATGAAAAATAATTTTAGACAATATTCTTACCTTGTGAAATGCTTTTTGATTTCACTAAGTGCAAGTGAGTGGTGCATGGTCCGTGTAAGTTAATAGTGCATATGTACAGATGGTGGAGAATTCTTTAATACCCCTTGTGAAGAGGAGAGACAGTTATGGAATATGAGGGGGTGGGTGAGTAGGAGTTATATTGTAGTGAGAAGTTGGAGGATTATTAGGATTAATAGAGAAATTAAACTCGTCTAATATTTAAAACCCTTGGCACAGGTGACGATCGATATCTCGGTCCATAATGGACTTTTATGGCTGATTTCACGGTCACTCATTTGTGAGCGTAGGTTGAAAATCCTATGGTTTGTCTAATGTCTCATGATTATTTATGATGAATCATCATTTCTGCGTACTTGGTAACAAAAATACATTTTTGTGTAAAAGGAGTTATGAAACATGAGACGGTCCATAATAGACTTGTATGGACCTTTTGCACGATTGTACTCTTCATCCATCGAGCTTAAACTTCTGGGATAGAGGAGATAGTGGATCTACAAACCTAAACGATTGTATGGTCCATAAAACCAACTGTAACTGCTATGTAGTGGCTTGGTTCCAGGTGCCTCCTTCCCACGATGCAGTCTATAGTCCATAAAGACCTTTTATGGTCAGTACTTTGGCCCATAGATGCAAGGATTATTATTTCTTTCTTATCTGATTTTTTCACAACACTGCTCTTATCATTTCCTACACATGAACAAACATCAAAGAACTCCAAATAAAGAAAAAAACAAAGTACCAGAAAGTAAACTTGGGTTTTCTCCCAAAAAGTGCTTGATTTAGCATTGCAGCATAATATGTTACAAGTTATCAATCTTATTTGGGTTTAGGTCCGTCCTTAAGATGGAACTCTTCCACTATTCGATCAGCCTTGGAAACACCCAAATAGTGCTTCACTCTTTGTTCATTCACCTTGAATGTCTGAGAACCATCCTCAAACTCTAGTTTCACTACTCCATTGGGTGATATACTCACCACCTTGAATAGCCCAAACCATTTTTATTTCAACTTTCTTGGAAATAACTTCACCCTAGAATTGAACAATAACACTGAATCCCCTGATTGAAAATATCTCTTGATGATTTTCCTATCATGGACCATCTTCATCGATTCCTTGTACAGTACTACACTCTCATATGAGTGGAGAGAAATTCATCCATCTTATCCAACTGTGAAAGACTGAGTTTTGCAGCCTTGCTTCAGTCTAAGTTCAACTTTTTGAGTGCCTACATGACCTTGTGCTCTAGTTCAACTGGCAGATGCCTAAGCTTTCCCAAATACCATACGATATATTGACGTCCCAATAGGGGTTTTGTAGGCTATTTGATACACCCGTAGAGCATGGTCTAGTTTCTGGGACTAGTCATTCTGATTAGCATTAACAATCTTTGCTAAGATGCTCTTGATCTCTTTATTAGAGACGTAAGTTTGCCACTCATTTGCGGATGATAAGGAGAGTCCACCTTGTGCTTAACCCCATATTTCTCCAACAACCCAATAAAGGCCCTATTGCAAAAAATGTGAGCCCCCATCACTTATTATGGCACGAGGTGTACCAAAATGAGTTAAAATATTCTTCTTGAAGAATGTTGTGACACTCCTAGCTTCATTGTTTGGCAAAGAAATGAATTCTACCCACTTGGACACATAGTCCACAATAAAATTTTTTTACCTCATCCCATGTGAATTGAAAAAAGGACCCATAAAATCAACTCACTAGACATCAAACAATTCCACTTCCAATAAAATGTTTAGTGGCATTTCATGCTTTCTTGAGATAGTGCCCTATCGTTGACATTGATTACAACTCCTAGGCATCAAATTTTCATCATGATATAGTGTCATCCAATAATAATCATATTTCAACACTTTCGCTATAGTTTTATTCCCTGAATGATGACCCCCAACTGGAGAGTCATGGCAAGCGTTAAGAATGGGTAGAACCTCATCTCTCGGCATACAATGCCTAATTATGTTGTTGGCTTAAATGCAGAAGAGATAGGGTTCTTGCCTATAATAATAGCGAACCTCCCTTAAAAACCTCTTCTTTTTATAGTTCTTCACATTCTCTAGAATGATACCTGGAACTAAAAAATTAGCAATATCTATGTACCATGGAACTATTTATTAGAGATGGACAATAAACGCTCATCTGGAATAGCATCATTGAGCTCCAAATCTTTTGGGGATCGAACAGTCTCTTCCAGGAGAGACAAATGGTCAGCCACCTAATTCTTAGTTATTTTCTTATCTTTGACCTCAAAGTATAACTCCTGTAGTAGCAACACCCACCTGATTAACTGTGGTTTGGCATTGTTCTTTGATATTAAGTATCGGATTGCAGTATGATCATTGTAAACTACAACCCTAGACCCCAAGAGGTATGCTCTAAACTTCTCAAATGCATAGACGATGGCGAGCATCTCTTGCTCAGTAACTATGTAATTTCTCTGCGCCCCATTTAGCAACTTACTTGCATAATAGATCGGATGCATTATTTTACCGTACCTCTATCCTAGTACAACACTAATAGCATAGCCACTCGCAATGCACATGAGTTCAAATGGGAAAGACCAATCAGGAGATACAATAACTAAAGCCTTAGTCAGTCTTTTCTTCAGCTCCTCAAAACCTTTTAAACATTCACTGTCAAACTTAAATTTAGCTTCCTTTTCAAGAAGCTTGCACATGGGGCTAGAGATCGTGGAGAAATATTCAATGAATCTCATGTAAAACCCAGTATGTCCCTAAAAAATTTGGATTCCCTTCATAGAGGTTGGAGGAGGCAATTTTGAGATGATTTTAATTTTTCTTAGTATACTTCAATCACTTTTTGTCACGACCCAATTTCTAAAGTCATGATGGCACCTACAATCCCCCAGTAGGCGAACCAATTCTCGTAGCCCTGAACGGTTAGTAATGGGCTACTACCTAACCAAAACGTACCAACAAGCAGAAATAAGCGATAGCAAAACTCAAATATAAATACATAAAGAAAACTACACCAACCCCAAGACTTGATATCGACAGTATAAAAGCTTCTAATAGAATACAAGTGCTAGAAGTAACAAAATGATAAGTACAACTGTCTCCGAATATACAAAGAGTAACAGTACAACACATGAGATGTAGACAAGCCCCGACCATCAGGCCCTCACCCTAGTCTCAAAGATCCAAAAGTTGCACGAGTTTCCAACGTGATCAACGGCGAAAGCTTAGCTAATATCTGCACAAAAAAAGTGCAGAAGTGTAGTATGAGCACCAAAACCAAGGGTACTCAGTAGGTATCATCGGCCGACTGAGCGCATATAAGATATAAAAGCAGTAAGTAACAGATAGCAAGAAAGCAGTCACTGAAGCAATAAGCAAGGCACAAGGAGCTAGCACAAATCATCCATAACCAAGAGCTTCAAGTAACATATGCTAGCACAGAGATATAATTACATAGAATCACAGGTGAAGGAAAGGAGAACACACCTGGAGTCCTTGCACAATAATATAAGTAAGTAGAGAGAGAGTTGAGAAAATGGCGGTATAACGGTAACCTCAAGTGGAAGGAAAAGACGGAGAGCAGTCTATACTCAAAATGGAATCAACCAGTATAAGGAATTCATAACACCAATCCAATCATATGATAGCATAAGCAGGGAATCACCTCACAAGTACAACTCTAGGATGAAATAACTAGGCCACGATAACCGAGAGATACCACTCAGCTTCGCACAAGAATAGAACCAGAGTCTCACACTCTGCTCAGAAGGCCACACAAAAGTGCCTCAATAATATAGGACTTTAAAGCCCTCTCAATAATCAAAAATCCCACAACCATAGCCTCAACAGGCTAGCCATCACTAATCTTTCAAGAACCGGGTGCCAAGACAAGCTCTAAGTAAAAACAGGAGTAAATATAGTCTACCTAAAATTCCAATGGCCGCCCATGAAACTGAGGAACACAATCAAGTGAAAACAAAACCTCCGGCATCCCATACTACCGGAGCGTACACTGAACACACAACAAACGAGGGTGGAATCCAATGCATGATATGATATGATATGATATGTGAAATAGAACCTCTGTATGTACCTCTTCCGGTGCCAATTGGGCCCAGCAGGTAGGTTCCATGGAAGGACTCAGCCTGTATACCTCTACTCCACCATATACCCTTCCCTCCGGCGCACGCAGCCCGAAGCCCCAGGCCCAGAGCGACAAGGTCCATGGAGGTCCCCGGAAGCATGTCCGGGATCAAGATAGAGACCCAGTCTCAAGTATGCATGCCCAGACCCCGTCCAGGACTAGAGTAGTAGAAAATTCCTCAAAAACCCCTGCAAGGGTGCCTGCACATAACCGGGTCTAAAACTGTAGTAAATCAAGTCTAGTGCTCCTCCCCGTAGAGACTAGTATCAGTAATAAAATCAAGTCTGGTGCTCTGCCCCGCAGAGACTAGTATCAGTAATCAAATCAAATCTGGTGCTCTGCCCCGCAGAGACTAGTACCAGTAATAAAATTAGTGCGAAAACATCCAAAAATCCCCTTTTCTATCAACAACAGTACCAAAAATGGGCCCCCAGGGCCATGCAAATTTAGGAAAACTGTCAGTAGTGGCTCACAGCCAAAACTGTAGTAAAACATGCAGGGGAAAATCTTTTTCATGGATGATATGCTCGCACACAAATATAAAAGTAGCCCAAAGGCTCACAACAATTCCTATCAGCCCTGCACAGGCCCAATAGCTACTCAGCAGACATAACCAACCTAAAAGGATAATCTCTATGTCTGGGACTCGCGGACATTCCCAAATAGCCCACCATCTATGTTTCAGAGTCAATACAAGGCCACACAGGACCACAAAGGTAATAAACATTACTACGCGAATAATACAAATAACGTATGAAATAGACGGATGAAAGGCGGACAAGGTTTGGGGTACCAACCTATAACAACCCATCCAAGGAGTTGTGGATTTAACTGCTCATATTCATAAGCATGCAATTAATGTTTGTTTGAGCAATCATAAAGAGATACTTACAATTAAGATTAAAGAAAACAAGAATCTTGAAGAACAAACTCAAGAACACTTCAATATCGAGAACTTGTGTTCGAAATCAATACCAGAATCAAAGTAACAAAATATCTGATAGTAACTTGAAATAATTCGTGAACAACTAGTAACCACGAGTAACTCCCGTAAAATAAAAACTAGGGTAAAGTATTTATAGACAAGGATGCCAAATCCTTATTTGATTGGGAGTAGTTGGACGCGGCTGATCCGAAGGGCCACTTCACGGGCCATCGCTGAGGCGATGGGCATCGTGGATACCCGTCGGCCTTCTTTAGGTCTTCAGAAAAATCACTTCCATGTTCTCATGGGCTGGGGTCAATGGGATGTCAGAGATGCGATTCCCGTCGCTATCTCACGTTGCCTGACTTGGTATCTTTCCAGCTCTCTTGCCTGGTTTCCACGAGTGGCTTGTCACGGGGCGTCAAGCTGGCGATGGGATATCGTGGTGCTCGTCGTCCTTCCTTTACCCTTAGCATATCCTATAGGAGCACTTTGACAGGTAAGGTTACGCCCCATCGCATCTACCACAGGCAGTTTGCCAGCCCGTCGGGGCTCCCCAGACTTGGTGAATCTTGCTGCCTTACTTTAAAGGTCTGCCCTATGGGCTGTCGTGGATGTGACGCCCGTGGTGGCCTCTTTTTAGCCCAAAAATGCAACTTTTTGGATTTCTTTTCTAATTCATACTTTTTCCCTGCACACTTAACAAACAACATTAAATCCAACTAAAAACACTCAAGAACTCCCAAAAATCCTATGTTTTAAGCGTCGAAAGTGCTATCAAATCCCGGCACATCACTAGCAAGCATAATTTATGAAATACTGAAATTAACACAAGCTAGGGTTTCTGAGCTCTATACATGAAACTATGCTAATTCTCCAAGAACATGAACTAAGCATAATATAAAATATAGCATCTGAACAACAAGGAAATCTCTAGGGTTTATACCCTAGGTCTAAGTAATCATGGAGAAACTGCAGAAATTGACTGAGTTCTAAGGACCTAGTGAGTGAAAGGAACTCACTAGTGAAATCCCACATACCCGAAGGAAGATTCTACGGTTGACCTTTGGATTTTAGGGAGAAACTTAATGGAAACCCTCTGCTTTGTTCTTGAGAGAAAGCGCTTTGTTTTTTATTTGATGTTGCTAAGTGTCGAATGATTTGGAGTAATAGGGGAAAATAGAGTTAAAAACTCTTTAATAACTCCCAAAATGACTTAGGATCAAAGTTAAATGAATTGAGAAAAGACCAGAATGCCCCTAACTTAAACTGAACATTTCAGAAAAACTGATCGCCGGATAGGCCGCCCGACGGGGTCGAACCCGCGATGGCCCATTGGCCAGGGAGTCAGGATGGGGTATACCTAGATGGACCTCTGGACCATTCCCATGGGCAGACCCACAGCTCATTTCATCAGCGATGCTCGTGGCGATTTGCTAGTTGGGGCAAATAATGTTGGGACGCTGGGGCGCTGGCTCCTCCTCACGGGCTACCCAACGGCCCATCGAACAACCGACGTCCATCGGCTCCCCCATTTGGCAGGAGTTGACTTGGACTGAGTCTCTAGCTCTTTCCCACGGGGACTCCTGATGGGCCATCGTGTCCACGACACCCATGGGTCAGCCCATAGGGCTTGAATGGGGATGGGAATTTCTTAAGTTTTGCTGAGTTCTGGGTTCTTAAAGCTAGTCTAAATTCTGGGGTGTTACACTTAAAGTTCAAAGTAAAGTGTTAAGTTAAAGCAAAATAGATTAAGATCTATTAAATAGAATAAAATAATTGAGTTGCTTACTTGACTTAATTAAGCTAATATAGGTGACAAGTAGGTGGATCACCTACATAAGCTAATGGATCACTATAAAGGGGAGTCACCTACTTGGTAAAAATTTGGCCCAACTAAGTGTAAGTAAAGGAGAAGAATGGCAGCCTAGCCCAACAAATTGAAATCCCATTTTAGAATAAAGAAAAGGCCAACTAGGTACATCACCTACTTTGACATTTGACCAGCATAAAGGATCAAGTAGGTGATGCACCTACTTAACCTTTTTGTGGCTCATATAAATCCAAGTGGTGGCTGGAAATTGAAGGAGAGAAAGGTGGAAAAGGGACTGCCCTTTTAGGGATAAAATCTGATCCGTTACTCTCAATATTTCAGACAATATAACATAACTCCCTCAGCTCATATCTCTCTCTCTCCCAAAGCTTAAACAGCTTCCATAAAACTCTTTTAGGGTTCTTGATGGTTTCGTGTCTTCTCCAGCCAAGGTAAGTAAAAAGTCATGGATTTAGCTTAATTACCTCATGGAAGACTAGGAAATCATGTTGCTCATGCTTAAAATATAGTGCAAATCTTTTCCGAAGTTGACTGCTCCACTTTTCTTGGATATTAAGAGATTTCTCTATTCTTCTTTGGTTTAAGTGTAAAGGAAAGTCCAAGCTAGTGAAGAAGTGCAAGTTAAGAGAGTAAATTTCCAGAAATTAAGGTAAGGTTACTGCCCAATTTTTCTCTTCTTTATATCCTAGTTTGGTGAAGAATTTTTAATGCGTTTTTGTCAAGAACTCATGGGGTAGTGATTAGAATCCTTGAGTTCAATATTTTCTTATTGGTTAAAGGATGTTTACAGCTGTTTTATGAGCAGTTTTTTATGTATATGTTGGGGACAACTTGGTTGACCATTGTAAAAGGGTGTGTGAAGTTGTATTTAAGTATGGAAGGAGGGTGAGGTGATACACCACTTAATTGGGTCTTACGTGAACTTGCTGTCTGTCACACTTTTATATACTATTTGGTATGTGTTGTAAAGCATGAGGTGTTTTGGGGGACCTTATAAGAAGTTTGTATAGTATATAGACGTGTTTAGAGGATAAGAGGTGAAAGGAACACTCTTGATTTGATCAATTAAGAGCTTACTGCCCCGTACATGATTTAGTGAGATCAAGTAGCCCAAATTAGTTAATTAGCTACTAATACTAGTTTTGCCACTTATTTCATTGTATATAAATAATCTGAAAAGGAGAAGCTTTATTCATTGTAATATTCAAATTTCACAACAAGGTATTTAAAGGCTATCCGATTCCACATTCTTTTGCATGAAAATCTAATACTTGTGCTACTATCAACAAAGTGAGTTCCTAAGTGCTCTTCCTATTAAAGGGTACATAGTGGCAGCATACAATCTACAACATGGCTAATGATTATTTCCCTGCTCCATTGAGTGTAAAAGTACTTCAACATGTGTTTACTATTAGATCTGCGTGTTTACTCTTTGAAGTACTAGTATGAAAAAGGTACTTTCAACAATAAGCTTCGTGACTTCTCCTCTTAGTCAAATGAGGTCCATTGTGTCAGTTAAGTGCTTAAGTATTACATTGATGTTACAGTTACTTCTTATGTCATTGTTATTATCTTAAGTGCATATTCACGTGTCTTGTACTACTGGTCCATAGTTCTGAGCTCAATAATTATTATGACCACCAAGACAACAATCTCAAAGAATAAAAAAACTCTATGAAGTAATTTGTATATGTGTGGGTGGCATCCCTGGGGCAAAAGCCTAGCATGGGTCGATCCCTATTTATGTACTTTGGATGGCAGCCTAGGGGAGAAATCCTAGCATGGGTCGATCCTAATTTGTACATTTATGAGGGAAGCATCTCAGGGTCTAAATAACCTAGCATGGGACTCCTTTTCTACCACTGATCAGTTGGTCATTTGTATCACATTTCATACAAGGATTATAAAGCAAAGAAGAGTAAAGAAAATAATATAATATACATAATTTCACAAATGTAAGCAAAGGTGGTCTTCTATTCTTATCTACATGTTTATTCACTGATACCTAATTCTATTTGAGGTTTTGTTTTACATATGGTTTACTTTATGCCTTACATATTTAGTACATTCTCCCGTACTGACGTCCCTCATGGGGGAAGCTGCATTTCATACCGTAGGCATAGGTACTCTGGCTAGTAGACCTCTCTAGTAGGAGCACAGGATACTCGACTGCTATTGGTGAGCTCTAGGTTGATTCGGGGCTTTACCGATTCTTTGGTATTGTATTGTTAAGGATAAGGCGGGGCCCTATCCCAACCTAAACTTAGTTTTTTCATCTTGAAGAGGCTTTGTAGACTAATATTAAAGTAAAGCTTAGTTATGTCTTTTCTCTTAGTAATTGTGGCCTTAACGGCCAAATCATGTACATAAGTTTTGGGCCTATCTACGTTGGTCTTGTTATTAAGACAACTTATTTATAGTCAAAGCTTCATAATTGTCATAGTTATGTATGATAATAAGAGATTACAAGTTGGTTCTCTCGGGCCTTTTGGGCATCATGTGCTTGTCTGTCTAAATGGAATTTTAGACGTGACAAAAGTGGTATCAGAGTAGGTCATCCTAGAGAGTCTACAAAGTTATGTCTATATAGAGTCTTGCTTATAGGTGTGTTGTGCACCACATCTATAAACAGGAGGTTACCGGGACATTTAGGAGTTGTCTCTTTTCTTTCATCTCTTAGATCATGCTATAGAGCCAATATTATAGGTTTATCATCTCTAACCTTTAAATTGTTTTCATTATAGCAAAAATGCCAGTTACAAGGAGAAGTAAGAGTGTAGGTAAGCAAGTCGATGTGGTTACTGGAGAAAGGACTAGCAAATCACCACCTAGACGAGCTAATCAAAGTGAGGCTCAAGATGTGTATCTATCACGGACTTCCTCTTCTCCTCCATCTCCAGAAGAGCTAAGGAGGGCATCAGCACCCTAAGAACACCTGTTAATGCTACTAGCAAGATTTAAAGTGTGCAGTCCAATTGTTGACTCGTATACTTACTGGTCAAGGACAAAGGCAAGCAGGTCCAATTACAGGTTCTAGTGGTGCAAATAGGGTAGCTAGTGTGCGTATATGTGATTTCCTATTGGACCCTCCATAATTCACTGGGTAAGATCCTAATGAAGATCTGCAAGACTTTATTGATCAAATTCAAAGGATCATGGATATAATGCATATATCTGGTAAAGAAGCAGTTGAGCTAGCATCATATAGATTAAAGGGTGTGGCTATATTGTGGTACGAAGCTTGGAAACAATATAGAGGTAGAAATACACCTTCAACTAAATGGAAAGAGTTCAAAAAGGCATTCCTTGACCATTTATATACCATTGGAGATCCAGGAGGCCCGTGCAACTAAATTCTTAAATCTTCACTAAGGGAATATGATTGTGAGAGTATATATTCTCAAGTTTAATTCTTTGGTTGGGTATGCTCCTAATACAGTAGATACTATAGAGGATAGATTTCAACGATACATGGATAAATTGGATTCATATCTGATTAGGGATTTTACTATTGTTGCTTTGAACAAAGACATGGATATAGCAAAGATACAAACTTTTGCACAAAAGATGGAGGATCACAGGAAAAGGAGAAGGACACAAGAGTCGAAAACAGGGCATTCCAAGAGGGCCATATCTATGAGGATGTTTATGTAATCCCAAGGTGAGTTTAGGCCTCGGTTTCCTAATAGACCACCTTGGCCATCATTTTCCTACTCTATAGCTAGTGCTCCACCTCGGTTTCAAGGGCCTAGGGGTAATCAGTTTGGGCAAAGGAGTGAGAGTCAAGGCTCACAAGTAGCAGGGTACCAAAAGAAGGGAAGTACGAGCCAATCAAGACCTCCTAGACAGCCTTATAGATAATGTGGAAGAAATCATCTAGGTATATGTCAGCTTGGGATAGATTCTTTCTTTTAGTGTGGTACACCGGGACACATGCTGAGAAATTTCCCTCAAAGGGTCATGGGTGGCATGGCACAACCTACTGGATCAATTATTGCATCATCATCATTGGTTCCTTCTTTAGGTAGGGGGCACAGGGGCCCAGAGGTCATGGTAGAGGTGGTAGAGGAGTAGCTAGTTCCAGTGGAGTTTAGAATCGTACAAATGCTCTAGCGGATTGACAAAAATTGGAGACTTCACCCGATGTGGTTACAGGTACATTGTCCATCTTCTCACATAATGTAGATACATTAATTGATTCGGGATCTACACTATCATATGTCACTCTATTGATTGCTGGAAAGTTCAAAAGATCACTGGAATTATTAGTTAAACCATTTGAGGTGTCTACGCTAGTTGGCGAGTCTATTATAGCTAGAAAAGTCTATCATAAATTGCATAGTAACTGTCTGTGATCATGATACATTGGCTAACATTTTTGAGCTAGAAATGGTAGATATTGATGTTATAATGGGTATGGATTGGTTTGATTTTGGTTATGCCACGGTAGATTGCCAAGCTAAGAGGGTGCATTTCTATTTTTAAAAAGAGGCAGTCCTTGAATGTAGAGGTAATATTGGGGCACCACGGTAGTTTATGTCTTATCTTAAGGCAAAGAAGATGATGTCCAAGGGGTACATATGTCATCTAGTGAGAGTGAGAGATGTTGATGCAGAGTCACAAACTCTTCAATCCATTCAAGTGGTAAATGAATTTTCTGATTCAATAATTCAAACACAAACCCTAGTTTGAGAAAAATCAAAGGAACTCAAGAAACCACAAATGAGCAACCTTCGATTAACCAAACCAAGAAGTTCACCAACAATTCCAAGATCTACACTACTAAAATTACCAACTAATGCTAGGCTTCACCTAGAAACTAAAAGCTAAATACCTAGAAATTACAAGCTTCAAAGCTCCATATTCAATATTCATCAAAAACTACTTGCAAAATAAAGAAATATCCTATTTATACTAAAGGAGATAAGAAGACATTGGCTTTTTACAATATTGCCCTTAATGAGGCAAGGGCCTTGTTTGGTTGTCTTCTTTGTGGATTCTTGAATTTAAAGCCTAGCCACTTGCACAAATAGCTTCTTTTCTTCATCTATATCACTCCCATGACTCCTAAGCTTCTCTTTTCATGAACATTATATGTGTCATCCATGCCATCCATGCTCGTGTCAACCATGCCATCCATGCTAGTATCATCCTCCCCTTCTTGAAAATGATTCGTCCTCGAATCCAAACCTTAAAAACACATGAGAAGGACAACAACCAAAATATCCTCAATGCATGAGGGTTAGTACAAGGGTTAGCAACAATATCACCATGCCAAGGAGGCACAAATTTGAAATACAACCAAATATCCTTAGCTTTCAATACAAGCAACTCATCATATAAGGTGCAAATGTTTTGGTTATGATAAACACCAAGAGACAAGGCAAACACAAAGGCCTTTTTGGCATAAAGAGTTCTAAAAGATGGTATCATATTTAAATTTGGAGCCATAAAGACACAATTGTTTCACTGTCTTACAAGAAGGCCACACCAAAAGTGGTGCAATCACCCATAAGGGTTCATTGGGGTCAAAGAAGTAAAAGACCCACATATCTTTGTTACAAAGACAATTGGACAAATCAAAGGAACCCCTACCTCTATAGGAAACAAATCTAATACAAACATAGACATCATCATATGCAAAGAGGTAGTAGAGAAAGGTGTTAAGCTCACTATTCTCATCTAAGGCATGCCATAAGATAAGGACACCGGTAGATAAGAAGAGACATTTTAAGCACAAAATAACCCTCTCTAACAAGCAACTTTCCAAAGGAAGGAAGTGCACCAACAAAGGCATGCTACTAGAATAGTCGAGGGATCTATTAGGAGTCAAATCACTCCATGTCAAATAATACTCCCAAGGAATTGGGGTCCCTCCTATCATAGAACCAAGCATGCTTCCAAGAGTTCCATTTGAAACTTCAACTTGTCCAACCCTATGAAGGTGACAAGGAGCTTTCAATATCCATGGACTCTCCCAAAAATAAATAAGCAACTTAGCATCCACTCGAGAGTTCTCAATTGCAAATACACACTTAAAGGAAAGAATGTTAACAAGATGGCATTCACAATTTGGAACACAAGAGGACGAGATTAAGCATTTCAAGTACACTTCATTATTATTCCTCAAACAAACTCCCACAAAGAGTGGATAAACATGCAAATTCATGCTTCCAAGAATCCATCCTAACACCTCAACTTGTCTAGTCACATAAGTGTGACAAGGAGTAGAATACATAAATAGGGTATCATGGATGCACCATGGATTCTTTCCCAAACAAAAACTATGGTTGGCATTCAAAACATAAAACTCACATAACTTAAGCATAGCCAAAACCAACCATGAATACATTGGAGCTATATCATCACTCTCATGGTAGGGTATGAGGTCATACAATTTCCAAAACCTACCTACCATAGGAAAAATGTCATCATGACTCCAAGGATTGCTTGGAATAAGAGGCGAAGGGTACATACCTTGAAGACGGGCCTTTGAGTGTGCATTCTTGTCCACCACACTTGGTTTCCCAAAGCTTTCCCTCCAATGCATCATCTTGGACCCATAGACTTGGTCCTTGTGTTTCTTTTTAGGAGTTGACTTGCTAGGTAGCTCCATTATTAGGCCTTCAACCCTTTGTTCGTGAGGGACTTTGTTCGGATCGTCCTTTAGAAATAATTGTCCATGAACCTGCAAAAGAGAAGGGATGGTACTAGGTAAAATGCTAGCACCATGGTTAGTAGGCAACAAGGGATTGGTATTGGCAAGTCCCACAATTAAGTGCTCCTTGTGCACCTCTTTTAAGTCACTTCTTGGCTCATCAATCTCATACAACTTCCCTTCTTGAGCCAATTCTTTCCTCTCCTTTTCAAGTTCCTCTCTCTTAAGTACTTTCCGAAGCTCCCTCATTATCTTGTAGTCCTCACTCACTTGATAGGGTGTTAAAGGTACAAGAGTGTGCCTTCGTCCTCTAAATACAAATGAGTATTTGTTGGACTCCACTTGATATTGAACATCCCTACCGGCTAACCAAGGTCTACCAAACAAAATATGACAAGATTGCATGGGCAAAACATCACATAACACCTCATCTCGATACTTGCCAATGCTAAAATTCACGACCACTTGCTTGGTTACCTCTACTTCATCATTCTCAGTGAGCCATTGAAGTGTGTATGGCTTGGGGTGTCTTTGTGTAGGAAGCTTCATTCTATCAACCATAGTGCACCTCACCACATTAGTACTACTCCTACCATCAATGACCAAGGAACATATCCAATCCATCATTTTGAACCTTGCATGAAATAGGTTCACACTTTGATCAAGTTCCTCTTTAGAAAGATCCCCCATGATTCGCCTTAGATCACAAGGAGAGTTCAAATCCTCCTCCAATTGCTCATCATCAACATTTGAGGTTGCTTCATCATGCCTAACCTTAGGCTCATCACAACCATTCCCAACCTCATATTCTATCACATTTTTAGCACAAGGTCCATCACACAAGATAACATTTAACCTCTTTTTTTGACACTTTCTAGCAATATGTCCTTCACCTTGACACTTATAACATTGAATGGTAGAAGGAGAAGAAGATTGAGGGATATCATGATTACCTCCATAGGCTTGGTCTTCCTCTTTTGTGTTGTAGTTAGCTTGAATAGCTTGACTACCATCTTGGAACATTGGAAGACTCACTATGTTGTCACCCATCCCATGATTTGGAACACCTTGACCACCATATCGATCACTTCGATCTTCACACCTTCCTCCTTCATTCCTATACCTCTCTCCACTATCCCATTTGCCTTGACATCTTATGCCTTGGTTCATACCAAAGCCTTCGGGTCCTTCCCACCATTCATTCGGGTTAACCTCTTCATACATTTCATCATAAAGAGGGTTTTGATAATAGATATCTTGGTAGGGTACTTGTGGGTAGTGTTGTTGGGTTGGAACATAAGGTACATGCAAGGATGCATGTGATATATTTTGTGGAGGTGCTTGGCTTCTATCTTGGTTTTTCACAAAAGGACTCCTTTGTGGTGGATGATATGGTTGTGTATTTAGATGTGGGGCGACTTGCCTAACATAGCTCGGGTTCATTCGGGATGTAGTTTGAGGGTAGGTTTGGTTCCAATTTGGTTGGAGGTAGTATATGTTGGATTCTTGACCCGAGGTCCTTCTTGTTTCTTCACTTTGACTTGTCATAGGGAACCTCCTTTCAATCATACTATCCATCCCTTTCACCCTTTCCTCCATACTTCCAAACCTCCCATTTGTTTCAACCACCCTTTCATTCATATTGGTCACCCTTCTTGACACCTTGAAATTCGTTC
>QJPP01007109.1:0-31067 GCA_003996215.1 Jaltomata sinuosa | reverse complement strand
TTAAGAACCCTAATGGTATTTTATGGCTGCTATGTGAAGCTAAGAGAGAGAGAAAGAAAGAACTTCTAAAATCTTTTTTTTCAAGTTAAAATGAGTGAAATGAGCTGGTCTTAACCCCTTTAAAGGGGGGATGCTTTGGCCGACTTTCCTTGCTCATTTTGAGCCACAAAATTTCAAGAAGATGATACACCTACTTGGCCATTTTACATGGGCTTTGTTGGACTTAACCTTATTGGGCCTTGGCTGCCAATTCATTCCCTTTCTTTCACTTCTTTGGGGCAGAATTTATTCAAGTGGGTGATGGGTGTACTTGGCCCTCTAAGCTAGTCAAAATAGTCTTAGTAGGTGATGCACCTACCTAGTTCTTTAGGCTAGTCAATAAGTCAAAGTAGGTGATGCACCTACTTGTCACCTACTAGATTAGTTAAATCAAGCAAGCAGCTCACTTATTTTATTCTATTTTCTAATTTCTAATCCCTTTTGTTTTAACTTAACACTTCACCCTAAATATTTACTCAAATACAACCTTACCATCTCAAGTTTAAATACTTTTGTCGAGGTTAACTTGGTTGTTTACGTGCTGAACTGAATGGGGCATTACAGCACCTCCCAATACACATTAAACTATCACTGCTCATATAAGAAACTCGGTCCCTCACCTATACGACAAGGCTATGTCAAGTGATATATGAATAGGACTAGTATATGCAGAATACGGGATGTTACATCCTCCCCTTCTTAGGAACATTCATCCTCGAATGATATTAAAGTTAACCAGCCTAAACAAGCTCAAGCCTAAGTTAATTTTCACTATTAGACAGATAATATATATAGACTTATACTTACTCGTTAATGCCTCAACTCGACACTTCCACCTTTCTCATCGGACTGAAATAGAATAGGATACTTGGATTTCATCGCTTCTTTCGCTTCCCATGTAACTTCTTCTACTTGTTGGTTTCTCTACAGTACTTTTACGGAAGCTACTTCCTTATTTCTTAGCCTCTTAACTTGGCGATCCAGAATAGAAATGTGTACTTCTTCATAAGTGAGATCTCTCATAACTTGTACATCTTCAGTAGGAGTAATACGAGATGGGTCACCTATACACTTTCGAAGCATTGAGACATGAAATACCGGATGGACTGTTGAAAGCTCTTGGGGTGGCTCTAACTCATATGCGACTTGGCCAACTCTTTGAATAATAATATATGGCCCTATATAGCGTGGACTTAACTTTCCCTTTTTACCAAATCTCATCACCCCTTTCATTGGTGACACCTTCAAAAATACCCAATATCCTATAGCAAACTCCAGCCCTCTTCTTCTAATATCTGCATATGATTTGTATCGACTTTGAGCCGTTGCCAGCCGCTGTTGTATCGCCTTAACTTTTTCCATAGCTTGATGAACAAGATCTGGCCCAAATAAGGTAGTTTCACCCACTTCAAACCATCTGATTGGTAATCTACACTTCCTCCCATATAAAGCTTCATAAGGTGCTATTTTGATACTTGAATGGTAGCTATTGTTGTAAGAAAACTCAATAAGTGGTAAATGGTCATCCCAGCTACCTTTAAAGTCCAATACACAAGCTCGTAACATATCCTCAAGTGTTTGGATTGTACGTTCTGCCTGACCATCCGTTTGAGGGCGAAAGGCCGTACTTAAATTCACTTGTGTTCCCAAACTCTTCTGAAATGATTTCCAAAAATTCGCGGTGAATTGAGCTCCCCTATCAGATATAATAGAGATTGGGATTCCATGTAGCTGAACTATATTTTTAATATACAACCTTGCATACTCTTCAACTGTATAAGTAGCCTTAACCGGCAAGAAGTGGGCTGATTTGGTGAGTCTACAACTATCACCCATATGGAGTCAAACTTCCGAAATGAGCGAGGCAGACCAGTGACAAAATCCATTTTGATCATGTCCCACTTCCAAATTGGAAGGTCTATATGTTGCATATAACCTCCAGGCTTTTGGTGCTCTACTTTAACTTGTTGACAATTTGGACATTGAGAAACAAATTCTGCAATGTTCTTCTTCATGTCACTCCACCAATACACTCCTTTCAAGTCATGATACATTTTAGTTGAGCCCGGCTGGATAGAATATCTTGAATGATGTGCTTCTGTCATAATTCTCTCCCTTAGTCCATCTATATTAGGCACACACAATCTGTTTTGGCACTGGAGTACTTTGTTTTGCGTAAACTCAAATGCCTTTGTCACCCCTTTTTGTACATTCTCCTTAAGCTGTAATAGAATAGGATCCTTATATTGCTTCTCTTTTACTTCGACTACTAATGAGGATTCTGCTGCATTTTGAACAATAATCCCTTCATCTTGAGATTCAAGAAGGCAAACCCCCAAGCTAGCTAGTTGGTATAGATCCTTAGCTATTCTTTGTCTTTCCATGGACTGCCCATAGGTGTTTGCCATTGTCCTACGACTTAAAGCATCAGCCACCACATTTGATTTCCCCGGATGATACAAGATATCAACATCATAACCTTTTAATAACTCAAGCCATCTTCGCTGCCTCAGATTCAGATCCTTCTACTTAAAATATATTGCAAGGTCTTATGGTCCGTATATATGTCAACATGAACACCATACAAGTAGTGGCACCATATCTTTAAAGCAAATACAACCGCTGCTAGCTCTAGATCATGGGTTGGATAATTTTTCTCATATGGCCGCAACTGTCTTGAGGAATAAGCTATTACTTTACCATGCTGCATCAATACACATCCTAAGCCCACTCCCGACGCATCACAATACACTTCATACCCTTCTATGCCTTCTGGAAGTACCAATATAGGTGTAGAAGTCAACTTATTTTTCAGCTCTTGGAAGCTTCTTTCGCATGCATCGCTCCATTGGAACTTGGATGCCTTGTGTGTTAGCTTTGTTACGGGTACAAAAATAGAGGAAAATCCCTCAACGAACCTTCTATAATGACCTGCCAACCCAAGAAAACTACGAACCTCCGTAGGTGTTGTCGGTCTTGGCTAGTTCTTCACGGCTTCTATCTTTTGAGTATCAACCCTTATTCCTTCATCAGAGACAATATGACCCAAGAATGCCATAGATTTTAACCAAAACTCACATTTAGAAAACTTTGCATATAGCTTACGATCACGAAGAACCTGTAACACCTGCCACAAGTGATTAGCATGGTCCTCCTTTGATCTTGAATAGACCAAGATATCATCTATGAATACAATCACAAACACTTCCAAGAATGGCTTGAACACCCTATTCATCAGATCCATAAAAGCTGCTGGTGCATTTGTTAGCCCAAATGACATAACTAAAAATTCAAAATGACCATACCGTGTTCGAAAAGCTATCTTGGGTATATCTTTCTCTTTGACTTTTACTTGATGATAACCCGACCTCAAATCAATCTTCGAGAAACACTTAGCACCCTATAACTGGTCAAACAAATCATCAATCCTAGGAAGGGGATATTTGTTCTTAATTGTCACCTTATTCAACTGCTGATAGTCAATACACATTCTCAATGAGCCATCTTTCTTACGTACCAATAAAATCGGTGCTCCCCAAGGGGATATACTAGGCTTTATGAATCACTTTTCTAACAAATCTTTTAATTGCTCCTTCAATTCTCATAATTCTGCCGGGGCCATCCTATATGGAGGGATGGAGATGGGTTGAGTACCTGGAATCACATTAATACCAAACTCTATCTCCCGTTCTGGAGGCAAACCTAGAAGCTCTTCGGGAAATACATCAGAAAATTCATTTACCACTGGAATAGACTGAAGATCTAGTGGCTCCGCATCTATATCTCTCACTCTCACTAGATGACATATGTACCCTTTGGACATCATCTTCTTTGCCTTAAGATAAGAAATAAACTTACCTCTTGGTGTCCCAATATTACCTTTCCATTCAAGGACTGCCTCTTTTGGAAAATGGAAACTCACCCTCTTAACTCGGCAATCTACTGTGGCATAACATGAAGCCAACCAATCCATACCCATTATAACGTCAAAATCTATCATATCTAGCTCAACAAGGTCAGCCAATGTGTTACGGTCACAAACAGTTACTATGCAATTATGATAGACTTTTCTAGCTATAATAGACTCGCTAGTTGGCGTAAATACTTCAAATGGTTTAACCAATAATTCTAGCGTTCCTTCAAACTTTCCAGCAATCAATGGAGTTACATATGATAATGTAGAGCCTGGATCAATTAATGCATATACATTATATGAAAAGATGGACAATGTACCTGTAACCACATCAGGTGAAGCCTCCAAATTCTGTCATTCCGCTAGAGCATATGTGAGATTTTGAACTCCACTAGAACTAGCAGTTCCTCTACCACCTCTACCACGACCTGCATGCACCTGTGGCCCCCTACCTAAATAAGGCACCAATGATGATGATGCAGCAACCGATCCAGTAGGTTGTGCCATACTACCCATGCCCCTTTGAGGGCAATTTCTCATCATGTGTCCCGGTGTACCACACCAAAAACAAACATTTGTTCCAAGCCGACATATACCTGGATGATTTCTTCCACATTGTTTACAAAACTGTCTAGGAGGCCTTGGTTGGCTCGCACTTCCCTGTTCTTGGTACCCCGCTACTTGTGAGCCTTGACTCTCACTCCTTTGCCCAAATTGATTAGCCCTAGACCCTTGAAACCGAGGTGGAGCGCTAGTTGTAGAGTAGGAAGATGATGGCCTAGGCAGTCTATTAGAAAACCGAGGCCTAAACTCACCTTGGGATGGCGTAAACTGGCCCATAGATCTGGCCCTCTTGGCCTGCCCTCTTTTCGACTCTTGTGTCCTTCTCCTTTGCCTTTGATCCTCCATCTTTTGTGCAAAAGCTTGTATCCTTGCTATATCCATATCTTTGTTCAAAGCAGCAATAGTACAATCCCTAACCAGATATGAATCCAAACTATCCACGTAACGATGAACTCTATCCTCCATAGTAGCTACTACATTAGGAGCATACCTGGCCAAAGAATTAAACTTGAGACTATACTCTCTCACGCTCATATTCCCTTGGTGAAGATTTAAGAACTGAGTTGCACGGGCCTCCCGAATCTCCAATGGAAGATAATGGTCAAGAAATGCCTTTTTAAACTCTTTCCATTTAGCTAAAGGTGTATTTATACCCCTAGATTATTTCCAAGCTTCATACCACAATATAGCCACACCTTTTAATCTATATGTTGCCAACTCAACTGCTTCCTTACCAGATACATGCATAATATATAAGGTCCTTTGGATTTGATCAATAAAGTCTTGCGGATCTTCATTAGGATATGACCCGGTAAATGACGGAGGGTCCAAATTAAGGAAATCACGTATCCGCACACTAGCTTCCCTATTTGCACCATTAGTACCTGCAATTGGACCTGCTTGCCCTTGTCCTTGACCAACAAGTATACGAGTAAACAATTGGACTGCATTCTTTAAATCTTGGTCAGTAGCATTAACCGGTGGTTCTTGGGGTGCTGTTGCCCTCCTTAGCTCTTCTGGATACGGAGGAGCGGAGGAAGTCTGTGATGAAGACAGTTGAGCCTCACTTTGATTAGCTCGTCTAGGTGGTGATTTGCTGGTCCCTTCTCCAGTGGCCACATCTACTTGCTTACCAGTACTCTTACTTTTCCTAGTAACCGGCATTTTTGCTATAATGAAACAATTTGAAGGTTAGATACGATAAACCTATAACATTGGCGCTATTGCACGATCTAAGAGATGAAGAAAAAGAGACAACTCCTAAATGTCCCATAGCCTCTTGTTTATAGATGTGGTGCACAACACACCCATAAGCAAGACTCTACATAGACACGACTTTGTAGACTCACTAGGATGACCTGCTCTGATACCACTTTTGTCACGCCTCAAATTACATTTAGACGGAAAGGCACTCGATGCCCTAAAGGCCCGAGAGAACCAACTTATAACTTGTGATTCATCATGCATATAACTATGACAATTAAGAAGCTTTGACTATAGATAAGCTGCCTGAATAACAAGACCAACATAGGTAGGCCCAAAACTTATGTACACGATCTGGCCATTGAGGCCACAACTATTAAGAGCAAAGACATAACTAAGTTTTACTTTAACATTGGTCTACAAATCCTCTACAAGATAGACAAACTTAGTTTAGGTCGGGACAGGGCCCCGCCTTACCCTTAACTATACAATACCCAAAATAAATACCAAAGACTCGGTAAAGCCCCGAATCAACCTGGAGCTCACCAACAGTAGCCGAGTGTCCTGTGCTCCTACTGGAGAGGTCTACTAGCCAGAGTACATGTGCCTGCGGCATGAAATGCAGCGTCCCTGATGTGATGCCATTTTACGTCATTTTCGACTCCTTTTAGCTAAGAACAATCGTACGTTTTCAAGCAACCATTATCGTTTTTGATGTTTTTATGTTGTATTTTCAGGAAATAGGAACAAACACGGAAACGGAAGGAAATACGAGAAAAAGAGGATTCTGCCTAAGAGTGACGGCCTGAGTGACGGTCCGTCACACATGTGACGGTCCGTCACAGAGACCGTCGCGTGGAGGCAGTGCAACTGCCTAAAGTTGACGGTCCAGGCGACGGTCCGTCAACCCTGTGACGGTCCGTCACCCTGGCCGTCGCACCAAGGCAGTAGTGCGCCAGCGGCTGTCCGCGTGAAGGACTCCTAACCCGTTTTGGATTTGGTTTCTTTGACTCCTATAAATACCCTATGATAGGTTTATTTTACATATTGTTCACCCATTAGTTTAAAACACGTTTTTAGTGGTTTTTGAGATCAAGAAACACGTTTGCCCTTCTTGAATTCGTGTTCTTGATTCGTTCTTGAGTTCTTGGTTTTTCTTGTTCTTGGATTATTGAAGGATATTTTCATCATATTGTAAGAATCTTCTTTCCTTTATTATGAATTTCTTCTTTTCTTCTTCGAGCATGAGTAACTAAAACTCTCGCAACTAGGGTTGTGGGAGCCATGGCTAAAGTAGCGATATAGATTCCGGGTAGCGACGGGTTCAATTTACATGTAGTCACGTTGTTAATCATACTTTATGTCACGTTTTCTAGTGGTTGCAAACATTAGAACATGCCTAGGTTTAATTTGCCTGAGTAAAGAGATTAAAACCGGGAAACTTGATAACGACAAGGAAATTCGAGTACTACCAACTCTTTCTTAATGATTAATGCCCGTACTTGGATTGAATCTACTTTTGATGTTAGGATTGAAAATCTTAAAAGCACATCTTTTCGTAGGTCGAGAGGGAATTAGAAAAGAAATTTGTTTATTTGGTCGAGAGACGTTTAGACGATACAATTGACGCAATCACATCGTGACACGCATATAGAAAGAACCCGGTTAAGCTTAGAATCGACATTGTTACAACGCCATGGTGAACACGTCCCTAGTTCGCCTTCTATCATATTGATTAAAACTCACACGTTTATTACTTGTTTTGTTTACGATTTGTTCACAAAAAACCCCCCCTTTATTTACCGGAAACTATTGACCATTAGTCATCTACTTCACTAAAGACTTGAATTTGCACCGTATTCTCTGTGGGATTCGACCCCAACCTTGTTGGGTTCTTTACTTGATTACGACCGCTTACGCTTCGTTAATTCGAGGTGTAGTTTGGGCGTTATCAAAAAGTGGCGCCGTTGCCGGGCAATACGGTTGTTAATTAAGTCTGGTGTGTTTATTTGACTCTTAGTCATACTTTCCTGCTTTTACTTTTATTTGTTGTTTTTGTTTATTATAGGGTATATAGTTGTGCATACGGTTGTTTATTAAGTCTGGGGTGTCTTGATGAAGTCTGAGTAATCAAGACACACGCGTCGTGCCGCGACGTTAAATCAGGCGTTGTATGGGAGGCAACCCATAAATTGTTATTGTATTATAGTCTAATTAATTCGTGGGGAAACCTGTGAGTCACCACCGAGGGTTTTTGTTGCCGTGTTTCTTTTCCCTCCGGTGTGCTATGTAGTAGAACCGGCATGTTTAGGTTGTTAGTTTAAATTTTTTTTAGTGTCTATAGCAAGCATCATGGCGTTTTTCTTGACTAAAAACGAGGCCCCTTTAAAAATTTTCTGGTTTGGTACTTATGTTGAAACGAGTGACTGTCTGGATCCTTGTATGTCATTGTGTGATTATGAGTAGAATGAGTATGCTTAAGCCGAGCGGTTGTTTGATAGTTGGTAGCGATATAGTTTCTTGGTGCCAAGAGCATGTGAGATGATTGTAATAAATTCTTACTCTGTGCATGCATCTAGAACTTGCCCGGTCTATTTTGTTAAGTTTGAAGTTTGGTTGCTTAGGAAAGGATCACAGGCCCTTTTTGTGTGCAGTCCACTTAACCTAAAAGACCGTCCAAATATAAATAATCCCTTGATCCGTGTTTGAGCCATAATTGACCTTATTCTTTCAATAACCTGTCACCATTCCCGTTTAACTTTGAGTTCCTATTTTGGCCCTGGTCCTCCCTAGGACATCGTGCACCTCGACTCAGGCAATCAGCCTAAGTTGAGGGTGGCTACTATAGAGGTAAACCCTGTTTTGGCCCTGGTCCTGCTATGGACATTGTGCACCTCAACGCAGGCAATCAGCTTAAGTTGAGGGTGGCTACTACATAGGTGAATGATAAGAAAAAGAGGATGGAGAAGATTGGTTGTGAATAGAATGAAAAGTTTGGGTGTGCGCCTAAGAAAAGAAAAATAAAAAGAGATGAAAAAGATCGAAAAAGTAATAAAAAGAATTGTCAAGATAAAGAGGCCGCACCTGTAGCTAGAGAGAAGGGAATAAAGAGGTGAACAAGGATGGACAAAGTAACGTTATGTGGTAAGAAGATGTCGGTAGTTCCAAGGAGGGCTTAGTCACTAACCCCTAAATGTATCCTACCTGCACCCGAAGCCTCATTACAAGCCTAAACAAGTCCTGTAGTGATCCTGAGCGGCTTTCTGAAAACTGGAAATAGAATAGTAAGGGCAAGCCTATGGTATCGCATGTGCATTGTTTGAAATCGTTTGTGAGTGTGAGCGCTTACCTAGTCCCAAATCTTGTGTGTGGGATTTCTTTGTGGTGAGGGCACCAAGATGTCTATATTGTCTATTGATTGTTAGGATAGCTGCGTGTGTGTATGCATAATATTCTATCATATCGGAATGACATGTTTGGATCCTTGCAAGTTAGTGTTTCATACATCTATGTGCTACGAGGGAGCTTGATTTAATGAACTAATGAATGCCCATGAGTTGCTAGAGACACGAGTTTGTGTTCTTAGTCAAGTCGTCATATTGTTTTATGTTATGTTGCTTGAGGACAAGCGAACGTTTTAAGTTGAGGGTGTTGATGTGACGCCATTTTACGTCATTTTCGACTCCTTTTAGCTAAGAACAATCGTACGTTTTCAAGCAACCGTTGTCGTTTTTGATGTTTTTATGTTGTATTTTCAGGAAATAGGAACAAACACGGAAACGGAAGGAAATACGAGAAAAAGAGGATTCTGCCTAAGAGTGACGGCCTGAGTGACGGTCCGTCACAGAGACCGTCGCGTGGAGGCAGTGCAACTGCCTAAAGTTGACGGTCCAGGCGACGGTCCGTCAACCCTGTGACGGTCCGTCACCCTGGCCGTCGCACCAAGGCAGTAGCGCGCCAGCGGCTGTCCGCGTGAAGGACTCCTAACCCGTTTTGGATTTGGTTTCTTTGACTCCTATAAATACCCTATGATAGGTTTATTTTACATATTGTTCACCCATTAGTTTAAAACACGTTTTTAGTGGTTTTTGAGATCAAGAAACACGTTTGCCCTTCTTGAATTCGTGTTCTTGATTCGTTCTTGAGTTCTTAGTTTTTCTTGTTCTTGGATTATTGAAGGATATTTTCATCATATTGTAAGAATCTTCTTTCCTTTATTATGAATTTCTTCTTTTATTCTTCGAGCATGAGTAACTAAAACTCCCGCAACTAGGGTTGTGGGAGCCATGGCTAAAGTAGCGATATAGATTCCGGGTAGCGACGGGTTCAATTTACATGTAGTCACGTTGTTAATCATACTTTATGTCACGTTCTCTAGTGGTTGCAAACATTAGAACATGCCTAGGTTTAATTTGCTTGAGTAAAGAGATTAAAACCGGGAAACTTGATTAACGACAAGGATTCGAGACTACCAACTCTCGTCTTAATGATTAATGCCGTAACTGGATTAATCTACTTGATGTTTAGGATTGAAAGCTAAAAAAGCACATCTTTTCGAGGTCGAGAGAATAGAAAAGGAAATTTGTTTATTTGGTCGAGAGACGTTTAGACGATACAATTGACGCAATCACATCGTGACACGCATATAGAACGAACCCGGTTACGCCTAAAATCGACATTGTTACAACGCCATGGTGAACACGTCCCTAGTTCGCCTTCTATCATATTGATTAAAACTCACACGTTTATTACTTGTTTTGTTTACGATTTGTTCACAAAAAAAACCCCTTTATTTACCGGAAACTATTGACCATTAGTCATCTACTTCACTAAAGACTTGAATTTGCACCGTATTCTCTGTGGGATTCGACCCCAACCTTGTTGGGTTCTTTACTTGATTACGACCGCTTACGCTTCGTTAATTCGAGGTGTAGTTTGGGCGTTATCAAAAAGTGGCGCCGTTGCCGGGTAATACGGTTGTTAATTAAGTCTGGTGTGTTTATTTGACTCTTAGTCATACTTTCCTGCTTTTACTTTTATTTGTTGTTTTTGTTTATTATAGGGTATATAGTTGTGCATACGGTTGTTTATTAAGTCTGGGGTGTCTTGATGAAGTCTGAGTAATCAAGACACACGCGTCGTGCCGCGACGTTAAATCAGGCGTTGTATGGGAGGCAACCCATAAATTGTTGTTGTATTATAGTCTAATTAATTCGTGGGGAAACCTGTGAGTCACCACCGAGGGTTTTTGTTGCCGTGTTTCTTTTCCCTCCGGTGTGCTATCTAGTAGAACCGGCATGTTTAGGTTGTTATTTTAAATTTTTTTTAGTGTCTATAGCAAGCATCATGGCGTTTTTCTTGACTAAAAACGAGGCCCCTTTAAAAATTTTCTGGTTTGTAACTTATGTTGAAACGAAGTGACTGTCTGGATCCTTGTATGTCATTGTGTGATTATGAGTAGAATGAGTATGCTTAAGCCGAGCGGTTGTTTGATAGTTGGTAGCGATATAGTTTCTTGGTGCCAAGAGCATGTGAGATGATTGTAATAAATTCTTACTCTGTGCATGCATCTAGAACTTGCCCGGTCTATTTTGTTAAGTTTGAAGTTTTGGTTGCTTAGGAAAGGATCACAGGCCCTTTTTGTGTGCAGTCCACTTAACCTAAAAGACCGTCCAAATATAAATAATCCCTTGATCCCTGTTTGAGCCATAATTGACCTTGTTCTTTCAATAACCTGTCACCGTTCCTGTTTAACTTTGAATCCCTATTTTGGCCCTGGTCCTTCCTTGGACATTGTGCACCTCAACGCAGGCAATCAACCTAAGTTGAGGGTGGCTACTATAGAGGTAAACCCTGTTTTGGCCCTGGTCCTGCTATGGACATTGTGCACCTCAACGCAGGCAATCAGCTTAAGTTGAGGGTGGCTACTACAGAGGTGAATGATAAGAAAAAGAGGATGGAGAAGATTGGTTGTGAATAGAATGAAAAGTTTGGGTGTGCGCCTAAGAAAAGAAAAATAAAAAGAGATGAAAAAGATCGAAAAAGTAATAAAAAGAATTGTCAAGATAAAGAGGCCGCACCTGTAGCTAGAGAGAAGGGAATAAAGAGGTGAACAAGGATGGACAAAGTAACGTTATGTGGTAAGAAGATGTCGGTAGTTCCAAGGAGGGCTTAGTCACTAACCCCTAAATGTATCCTACCTGCACCCGAAGCCTCATTACAAGCCTAAACAAGTCCTGTAGTGATCCTGAGCGGCTTTCTGAAAACTGGAAATAGAATAGTAAGGGCAAGCCTATGGTATCGCATGTGCATTGTTTGAAATCGTTTGTGAGTGTGAGCGCTTACCTAGTCCCAAATTTTGTGTGTGGGATTTCTTTGTGGTGAGGGCACCAAGATGTCTATATTGTCTATTGATTGTTAGGATAGCTGCGTGTGTGTATGCATAATATTCTATCATATCGGAATGACATGTTTGGATCCTTGCAAGTTAGTGTTTCATACATCTATGTGCTACGAGGGAGCTTGATTTAATGAACTAATGAATGCCCATGAGTTGCTAGAGACACGAGTTTGTGTTCTTAGTCAAGTCGTCATATTATTTTATGTTATGTTGCTTGAGGACAAGCGAACGTTTTAAGTTGAGGGTGTTGATGTGACGCAATTTTACGTCATTTTCGACTCCTTTTAGCTAAGAATAATCGTACGTTTTCAAGAAACCGTTGTCGTTTTTGATATTTTTATGTTGTATTTTCAGGAAATAGGAACAAACACGGAAACGGAAGGAAATACGAGAAAAAGAGGATTCTGCCTAAGAGTGACGGCCTGAGTGACGGTCCGTCACACATGTGACGGTCCGTCACACATGTGACGGTCCGTCACAGAGACCGTCGCGTGGAGGCAGTGCAACTGCCTAAAGTTGACGGTCCAGGCGACGGTCCGTCAACCCTGTGACGGTCCGTCACCCTGGCCGTCGCACCAAGGCAGTAGCGCGCCAGCGGCTGTCCGCGTGAAGGACTCCTAACCCGTTTTGGATTTGGTTTCTTTGACTCCTATAAATACCCTATGATAGGTTTATTTTACATATTGTTCACCCATTAGTTTAAAACACGTTTTTAGTGGTTTTTGAGATCAAGAAACACGTTTGCTCTTCTTGAATTCGTGTTCTTGATTCGTTCTTGAGTTCTTGGTTTTTCTTGTTCTTGGATTATTGAAGGGTATTTTCATCATATTGTAAGAATCTTCTTTCCTTTATTATGAATTTCTTCTTTTCTTCTTCGAGCATGAGTAACTAAAACTCCCGCAACTAGGGTTGTGGGAGCCATGGCTAAAGTAGCGATATAGATTCCGGGTAGCGACGGGTTCAATTTACATGTAGTCACGTTGTTAATCATACTTTATGTCACGTTTTCTAGTGGTTGCAAACATTAGAACATGCCTAGGTTTAATTTGCTTGAGTAAAGAGATTAAAACCGGGAAACTTGATTAACGACAAGGATTCGAGACTACCAACTCTCGTCTTAATGATTAATGCCGTAACTGGATTAATCTACTTGATGTTAGGATTGAAATCTAAAAAGCACATCTTTTCGAGGTCGAGAGAATAGAAAAGGAAATTTGTTTATTTGGTCGAGAGACGTTTAGACGATACCATTGACGCAATCACATCGTGACACGCATATAGAAAGAACCCTGTTAAGCCCTGAATCTAGAATCGATTGTTACAACGCCATGGTGAACACGTCCCTAGTTCGCCTTCTATCATATTGATTAAAACTCACACGTTTATTACTTGTTTTGTTTACGATTTGTTCACAAAAAAAAACCCCTTTATTTACCGGAAACTATTGACCATTAGTCATCTACTTCACTAAAGACTTGAATTTGCACCGTATTCTCTGTGGGATTCGACCCCAACCTTGTTGGGTTCTTTACTTGACTACGACCGCTTACGCTTCGTTAATTCGAGGTGTAGTTTGGGCGTTATCAGTCCCCATGAGGGACGTCAGTACGAGAGAATGTACTGAATATGTAAGGCATAAAGTAAACCATATGTAAACAAGAGCTCAAATAGAATCATGTATCAGTGCATAAACATGTAAATAAGAACAGAAGATCACATTTGCTTACACTTGTGAAATCATGTATATTACGTTCTTTGGTTACTCTTCTTTTCTTTATGATCATTGTAAGGCATGTAATACACGTGACCAACTGATCAGTGGTAGAAGAGGAGTCCCATGCTAGGCAATTTAACCCCTGGGATGCTGCCCTCATAAATATACAAATTGGGATCGACCCATGCTAGGCTTTTGCCCCTAGGCTACCACCCATAAGTACACAAATAGGGATTGACCCATGCTAGGCTTTCACCCCTGGGCTGCCACCCACACATATACAGATTACTTCATTTAATTTCTTTAATCTTTGAGATTGTTACTTTGGTGGTTGTAACCTTTATTGAGCTCAAAACTATAGACCAGTAGAAGAAGACATGTGAACATGCACTTAAGGTAGTAACAATGATATAAGGAGCAAATGTAACATCAACGTACTGTTTAGGAGCTTATATGATACAATGAACCTCATTTGGCTTAGAGAATAACTCACAAAGCTTGCTGTTGAAAGTACCTTTACTAGGAAACTCACTTCGTTGGTAACAACACAAATATAAGAGTTCATGCCAAGGAATATGAAACTGAGAATCCTTACATACCTTGTTGTGTAACTCGGATATTACAACGAATTAAGCTTCCCCTTTCAGATTATTTATCTACAATGAAATACGTGGCAAAACTAGTATTAGTAGCTAGTTAACTAATTTGGGCTACTTGATCCCACTAAATCAGTAACTAGGCAGTAAGCTCGTAATTTATCAAACCAAAAGTGTTCCTTTCACCTCTTCTCTTCTAAACATATCTACATACTGTATGACCTTCTCATAAGGTCCCTTGAAACTCTTCCGACTTCACAACATATACCAAACAACATACAAAGGTGTGCACGCAGAAAGTTAACATAACACCCAATTAAGTGGTGTATTACCACACCCTCCTTCCATACTTCAATACAACTTCACACACCCTTTTACAAGTTCAACCAAGCTGTGCCAAATATATACACATAAAACCGCTCCTAAAACAATCCCAAACATCCTTCAACATAATAAGAAAGTATTTTAACTCAAGGATTCCAATCACTACCCCATGGTTCTTGACACAAACACATACAGAATTCTCCATCAAACTTGCATATTAAAAGAGGTAAAAATGGGCAGTAACTTTACCTTAAATTCTGAAAATCTGTCCTCCTAACTTATACTTCTTCAAGAGCTTGAACTCCCCTTAAACTTAGCTTGAAAAGAGGGAGAATACTTAAGAACCCTAATGGTATTTTATGGCTGCTATGTGAAGCTAAGAGAGAGAGAAAGAAAGAACTTCTAAAATCTATTTTTTTTCAAGTTAAAATGAGTGAAATGAGCTGGTCTTAACCCCTTTAAAGGGGGGCTGCTTTGGCCGACTTCCCTTGCTCATTTTGAGCCACAAAATGTCAAGAAGGTGATACACCTACTTGGCCATTTTACATGGGCTTTGTTGGACTTAACCTTATTGGGCCTTGGCTGCCAATTCATTCCCTTTCTTTCACTTCTTTGGGCCAGAATTTATTCAAGTGGGTGATGGGTGTACTTGGCCCTCTAAGCTAGTCAAAATAGTCTTAGTAGGTGATGCACCTACCTAGTTCTTTAGGCTGGTCAATAAGTCAAAGTAGGTGATGCACCTACTTGTCACCTACTAGCTTAGTTAAGTCAAGCAAGCAGCTCACTTATTTTATTCTATTTTCTAATTTCTAATCCCTTTTGCTTTAACTTAACACTTCACCCTAAATATTTACTCAAATACAACCTTACCATCTCGAGTTTAAATACTTTTGTCGAGGTTAACTTGGCCGTTTACGTGCTGAACTAAATGGGGCATTACAGCACCTCCCAATACACATTAAACTATCACTGCTCATATAAGAAACTCGGTCCCTCACCTATACGACAAGGCTATATCAAGTGATATATGAATAGGACTAGTATATGCAGAATACGGGATGTTACACTAAGTTAGACACTCGGGATTCATTCGATATCCCATGCACGCGAATGAACTATCATACATCACCAAAACTGAAATTTTAGACACCACAAAATTGATGAAATTCCTAATGGAGATTGTTTCAATGAAAAATGGGGCCCATGCACAAAGCCTCTATTTTAGCCAAAAACCAACCAATAGCCCAAAATGAGTTCGGAAGCCAAGGGACCCAAACCTAAATTTCCACTAGCCCAAAGTCCATGCTCCAGAAATAACTACAGTACCAAAGTCAACTCTTTCAACTTTAAGAGTTCCAAAACAGGAAAACTCTTCTAAAACACAAACAAAATGCCCGAGGACTGAGCTGTCATTC
The DNA here is from genome assembly GCA_003996215.1 of Jaltomata sinuosa. Lineage (NCBI taxonomy): Eukaryota > Viridiplantae > Streptophyta > Magnoliopsida > Solanales > Solanaceae > Jaltomata > Jaltomata sinuosa. Next base: position 14,899 of record QJPP01007109.1, on the reverse strand, counting down.
CTGGCATATCATAAATGACCTGTAGCTACTGCGGAAAAGCTTGAAATGCTGAAATGCACAAAAATAAAGAAAATAACTTAGAGGGTCATTACATATATATACATCCTTTAACACATTTTTAGTCATTATTCAATCCTATGATTGAGAGAGAAATGGAAGAACACAAGTAATGTAGGTTTTACTTTACTTTTTCGTTCTTTAATCATTGAAACTATAGTTACTCATGAAATCATTTACTTGAAATGAATTAATGAGTAGCTAAACTCATAGTATCTAAGGTTGTGGTTGGGCATGAAAGTTAAAGTGTGATAATTGTATTTTTTAGTGTTGATTTCCATTATTGAGTTATTTTTGTTCTCTTGATCTTAATTATTTAGTTGATTGATCACCTATCAAACATTACATATGGTGCATATATTGAACTAAGAATAGAGTATTTACGTACATAATAAGTAAAGATAGGGCTTGGTTGTAAACCTTATAGGGAAAGGGGAACAATTCACTAATATGGAGAGGAATATACTCGTTAATCTTACGTAGTTGATACATGATGTGATGGGATTTCATGGAACTTTCGATGCTTAAAACTAAGGATTTTGGGAGTTCTTAAGTGTGTTTTATTAGATATGATGCACATTTACTACATGTGCAGGAAAAAGTGTTTAAAAGATAAAAAGATGGAAAAATATTGTTTTCTGGGCTAAAAGCCATGCCCCACGGGTGTGGTATCCACCATGGCCCATGGGAAGAGATGTTAGAATGATACAACAGGCATTAGAAGCAAAAAACGCCCATCCCACGATCAATTTGGGATGAGCGTCAGAGCCGAAATGGGATGTCACAGTGCCTGTGGAAATGGAGTAGAGGAGCTAAAGGCTAAAAGTGAAGTCTAACATCCTGCCATGACGCCCGTGAGAGCCACGATGGGATGTCACAAATGCCTATCAAAATAAACTAGAGGCACTAGAGCAACAGATGAGTTAGCCAACGAGTTTCCTAGGATGCCCGTGGCAACCACGATGGTTCATCAACTTAGCCCATGGAAACAGGGCAGAGTGCTTGAAGACAAAGTGTAGAGAAATTTTATGGGCACCCACGATGCCCGTGGCACCTATGATGGCCTGTAGAGCCTGCTTGTCAGAACTGTCACATTCCAGCTCTCCTAGTTCTGTTAGGATTAGGTCTTTATTGTCTATAAAAACATTCCCTAGGGTTTTATTTCCGGTGTGATGCATTATTTGGAAATTGTTATGTAACTTTGAGACATCACAACACATTGTTGAGATTTTATTCCATACTTTTGAGAATTCAATTCTTGTTCTTAATTATTGAAGTGTTCTTGAGAATTCAAGATTCCAGTTTTCGTTACTTGTTCTTATAAGTTATAATCATGATCTTTTCATCTAATTCTGATTGTTCTCTTGAAACAATGAGAAGATAAATCCACAACTAGGGTTGTGGGAACCATTAAGGATTATCAAAGTAGGCAAAGTACTTAGTAATCCTAGGAAGGTGGGCATGCATGTATTGTTCTTCCTCTCATTTTGATTGCTTTTTAACGGTTGCGAATGTGAGAACTCGCCTTATTTCTACTTGCTTGACCAAAGGGGTAGAGATTTGAGGATAACAATCCTCACTTAATTAGCTTGAACTTGCCTGGGGAAAGCTAATTTGGGATCACTAGTAAGGGTTAGCAAAGCAAATGTCGTAGACTGACCAAGTTGTGTGGTGACATTCTTTTATTTTGGCAACCATCCGCTTAGGAGAACCAAACTTACCGATCTTGCATGCATAACACTAAACTAGATTACAGGTATGATGCCTTACTACATTATGACCTCATAGGGAACACTAGACTGGTTGCTTCTCTCATTGACTGTAATACTTGAAAAGTGTTACATTGTTACTTGTTTGATTCTTAATTACAAATATTAGTTTTACTTTAAACCCCCTCTTTAGGGAAATAAACATCTTAGAGCGCGAATAAACATAGTTGACCCTAATCCTACCATATTCCCCATGGGATCGACCCCAACCTTCATTGGGTTCTATATTTGAACATCAACCACTTTATGCTTCTTTTAGAGGTGTAATTTGGGCGTGTCAAATTTTGGCACCATTGCCGGGGAATACGGTTTAGGATTAAGAGAGATTGTGTTTGTTTCACTATTAGTCCTTATTTCCTAATTTTACTTTCTTTGTTGTTTTTGTTTTGTTACATAGGTTGCACACTTGTGCATACCCAGTAGAAGGAGTCAAGGCAATCCCCTGATTCCATTCAATCTCGAAATCCAATAAATATTGAGAAATATGGCAAAAAATGGGGTTACTGAAACACCAGAACAGGCCACAACTTGATTGTTGGCCGAAGAACTGCAGAGGCAGAAATATGAAGAAGATGGATAGATTGCGCAAGATTCTCAGGTTGCTACATACCTAGAAAATCAAAATATTGAAGCTCAATATGCAAGGAAAGCAAGGCAAGAAGTTGCTCGTTGAGCTATACTTGCTCAAGCTACACGAGAAGATGCATCCAGATACAATATACCTTAAGATCCAGTTGCACCAATAGGGAAAAGAGGCCACTATATTCAACCACCCTGACACATCCCTCGCTACAATATGGAGGATGATGATGATATTAATAATGTAGGGACAATAGGTCCCATAGTATTGCCATCTCTGCTCGATGGTACAAAGTTTGACATCACTAGCACTATGATCCAGCTGTTGAACCTGAAGGGATTATTTTCTAGCAAGCCCAATGACGATGCTAATTTACATTTGGTTAACTTTGTTGGGATCTGCAAGGCATACAACCTTCTAGGGGTAGACCAAAATGCTACCAGGTTGCGGTTGTTCCCATTTTATTTTACTGAGCTTTCTGATGCTTCAATATTTAAATGGAGGGAATTGAAGAGTCAGTTTATGGAGAGGTTCTTCACTTCATCAAAGATTTTACAGGTTAAATAGAAGATTTATAATTTCAAGCAGTTGAGCACAGAGGCGCTATATAAGACCTGGCTTAGGTTCAATAAAAAATAAAACAGGTGCCAAATCATGGAATCCCTTCAGATTATTTAATGGAGATTTTCTATAGAGAAATGAACACAACACGAAGGCAATTGTTGATATAGTCATAAGCGGAACATTAATGGAAAACACTTTCGCAGAAGCGTCTAAGATGCTTGACAGAGTCACCAAGATGAACAAGGCCTGGAATACAAGAGACTCTGAGGGTGCAGCAGGAACTTATGATGTTGGGAATTCTTAGACCAACAAGAGTTGCAAGATCTTAGATAGGATGTTGCTGGAATAAACATAAGTATAGATCTGATCGTAAATCAAATCCTCAATAATAGGGAAGAAAAGGTGAATATAGTCGGTTCATAAGGGAAAGCACCAAGATAGAATGAGCATGAATCTGATGAAGAATTCAACTATCTGGATGATTAAATGGCATGTTTCTGGCCAATGGCTAAGGAAATTAAGGTCGGAACAGAGATCAGGATAACACCTACAATCAGTCTGGATATAAAGACATGAGCAGAGGTAGAGATAGAGATATTGATTAGAATAAGAGGGATGCCTACAAGAATCATAAAATAGACCTGTATGTCCCTTCAGGAAATTGTGAAGTAGGGCCTGATCAACTAACTATTAAGGAGTTGTTGGCCAAGGTGTTGCAGAAGGTTGATTCTACAGATGGTAACTTGAAAGAGATATGTGGTTACATCTCAAGCATGAGTCAGAAGGTAGAGTGACATGCAGTTTCTATAAAGCAGATTAAGACGCATATAAACAAAATGTCTACAGCCCTAAATCAGCATCAAAAGGGTACTCTTCCAAGTGATAAGTTTGGAATCAAAAGAATGATAGACATTATATGGCAGTGACTACTCGAAGCAGAAAGAATACTGTTGACCCTCTTATCCCTATAGTTGTTGAGGAGAAAACTGAGCTTGAAAATGATGAAGTTGAAGCTGTGGTTGAGTCTGATGTAAAGGGTGACGAGGAAAGCCAAATGGTAAAAGATCCAACTGAGACCAAGAGGAAGGAGAATAAGGTTACTGGAGTTGTAAAACCAATGCCTAGACCTCATGCTCCTTTTCCACAGAGACTAGCCAAAAAGGCTGAAGAAGGCAAGTATAGAAAATTCATCTCTATGTTGAAGCAGCTTTCAGTTAATATTCCTTTGGTTGAGGCTCTGGAGCAGATGCCCAGATATGCAAAGTTCATGAAGGACTTGGTGACAAAGAAGAGAGCGCTCAGTTTTGAACCTGCTGATAATTTGCACCATTGTAGTTTAATAGATTCCGGTTCTCTTGTTCAGAAAAGAGAAGATCTTGGAGCCTTCACTATTTTGTGCACAATTGGGGAATTTTATTTTTCCAACCCGCTATGTGACTTGAGTGCAAGCATTAATTAAATGTCATTTGCAGTATTCAGACAGTTATGCTTAGGAGTCCCCAGACCGATGACAATGTGACTATTGATAGCAGATCATATTGTGAAGAGGCCAGTGGGTATCTTGTATGTGGTGCTTCAAAAAGTAGAGTCCTTTATATTTCCATCAGACTTTGTGATTTTAGACTGTAAGGTAGATTTTTAGGTCCCCATCATCTTGTAGAGACCATTCCTTGCCACTGGATATGCATTAGTTGACTTATAAATGGGGCAGATGAAATTCAGGCTAAATAATGAGGAAGTAACTTTCAACCTGTGCCAATCAATGAAGAACCATGATGAAATGAGGGTAGTCTCAGGATTTATGTGGTATATGAAGAGAAGTTGACTGTTTCAGTTGAGGAACAACTTCGTGTTGACGCACTTGCAGCTGTGATTATGAACTTTGATGGGGATGACATTGATGAGTATGCTGACATGGTGGAAGCGCTTGCTGGTATGGGATCCTACTTTTATGCTCCAAAGAATCTTGATCTGAACTTGAAGGATAGGGTAACCCCATCAGCCATACCATCAATTGAATAGCCTCAAATCTTGGAGCTCAAGGAACTTCCATCACACTTGCGTTATGTTTCTTGGGAACCAATAACATTTTGCCTGAAATTATTGCAGTTGTCTTAGGAGAAGGGCAATTGAATAACTTGTGTTTGTACTAAAGAGGTTCAAAAGGGCCATTGGTTGGTCTATTGCTGACATTATTGGTATCCCACCAGGCATATGCACACACAAAATTCAACTTGAACCAAAGTTTGTTCAAAGTATTTAGCATCAGCGTAGATTGAATCAGCCTATGCAAAAGTTTGTTAAGAAGGAGATCATCAAGTGGCTGGATGCAGGCATAGTTTACCCTATTATAGACATCAAGTGGTTAATCCTAGTTCAGTGTGTGCCGAAAAAGGGTGGAATCACTGTGGTTCCCAATGCTAAGAATGAGTTGATTCTTATAAGACTAGTTATAGGTTGGCGTGTTTGCATAGATTACTGATAGCTGAACTCATGTACTGATAAAGATCATTTTCCAATGCCATTCATGGATCAAATGTTAGACCATCTTGATGGTAGAATATGGTACTATTTTCTTGATGGTTACTCATGATATAATCAGATTTTGATTGCTCCTAAAGACCAAGAGAAGATGAATTTCACTTTTTCGAATGGGATGTTCCCTTTCAAGAGGATGTTGTTTGGATTATGTAATGCACTACCAACCTTCTAGAGATGTATGATGTCGATATTCTCTAACATGGTGAAAGACACTATTGAGGTATTCATGGATGATTTCTCTGTTGTTGGTGATTCATTTGATGATTGTCTATCCGATCTGAGTTGTGTGCTACAAAGATGTGAAGAGTGCAACTTGGTGCCGAACTAGGAGAAGTCCTTTGTTATGGTCAAAGATGGTATTGTATTAGGCCACCAGATTTCAAAGAAAGGGATTGAGGTTGACAAGGCCAAGATAGAGGTGATTGAAAAATTGCCTCCTCCAATTTTGGTAAAAGGTATTCAAAGTTTCTTAGGGCATGCTAGATTCTATCGTAGGTTCATTAAGAACATCTCAAAGATTGCATATCCATTGTGCAACTATTAGAGAAGGATGTGAAGTTGTTTGATGAGGCGTGCTTGAAGGCATTTGAGTGCCTAAAGTTGCAGTTGATCTCAGTCCCTATTATTGTTGTGCCTGATTAGTCTGAGCCATTTGAGGTGATGTGTGATGCTAGTGGAGTAGCACTAGGAGCAGTCCTAGGCCATAAATGAGAGAATATTTTGCACCCAATTTACTTTGCTAGTAAAGCACTCAATCCAGCCCAGAAGAACTACACTGTGACTGAATAGGAGCTGCTAGCTGTGGTGTTTGCTTTTGAAAAGTTCATATCTTATTTTCTTGGCACCAAGGTGATTGTGCACAGAAATCATGTAGCTCTCAGGTATCTTATGGTATAAGAGAATTCTAAGCCTAGGTTGATTAGTTCGGTGCTGTTGTTTCAAGAATTTGACTTTGAAGTCAAGTATCACAAAGGTACTGAAAATCAGGTGGCTGACCACTTGTCCAGACTTGAAGATGAGGCTATGTTGCAGCTGAAAGATGAGCTTGAGATTAATGATGCGTTCCCCGATGAAAAAAGTGTTAGTGGCTTAGCAGGATTTGATCCTATAGTACGTAGATATTTTTAACTACTTAGAAAGTGATATAGTTCCTCCCGGACTTGACAGTCCATCAGTGGAGGAAGTTCATGTCTGATGTAAAAAGGTTTTTCTGAGAAGAGCCTTATTTGTTCTGTGTATGCGGTGACACCATGATTCAGAGATGCATAGCTGAATCTGAGATGGAGGATATACTTGAGTCGTGCCATTCCTCTCCTGTAATATGACATCATGGTGGCACCCAAACATCACACAAGATTTTGCAATGCGGCTATTATTGGCCGACCCTCCACAAAGATGTTTATGAGTATGCAAGAGCCTGTAATTGATGCCAAAGGGAAAGGGGTATATCAAGAAAGCATAAGCTTTCTCTCACTCTTATCCTCGTGATTGAGTTATTTTATATATGGGGAATTGATTTCATAGGCCCTTTTGTGATATTGAATAGTATGAGGTCTATACTGGTGACTGTTGACTATGTGTCAAAATGGGTGGAGGCGGTAGTGCTTCCTAACAACGAAGGTAAGAGTGTCACTACATTCTTGAAAAAGAATATCTTCTGTATATTCGGCACACTGCGAGAAATTATCAGTGATGGATGGTCTTATTTTCGTAATAAGCTATTTAGGGCTCTACTTGAGAAATATGGGGTGAGACATAGTATGGCGAGACCTTACCATCCACAGACGAGTGGGAAGGTTGAGGTATCAAACCGGGAGATAAAATCCATCCTTACAAAGACGGTGAATGTACATAGAATAGATTGGTCTAGGAAGCTTGATGATGCCTGGTGGGCATATCCGACAGCCTACAAGACTCCCATAGGTATGTCACCTTATAAGCTTGTGTTTGGAAAAGCACGTCATCTTCCGGTAGAGCTTGTGCATAAGGCCATGTGGGCACTTAAGAAGCTGAATTTGGACTGGTGTGATGCATCTTATCAGTGTCTTGGCCAGTTAAATGAACTTGATAAGTTTCATCTGAATGCGTATGAAAGTTCATATCTGTACAAGGAGAAGATAAAGATGTATCATGACCAGAAGATTGAGAAGAGAGATTTTCAGTCGGGCGAGCCGGTCTTATTCTATAATTCAAAATTGCGCTTGTTTCCAGGAAAGCTTAAGTCTAAGTGGATGGGGCCATTTCGAGTAGTGCAAGTTCCTAACATGGTTCTATTGAGCTTGAGAACCGTGACGGAAAGCGATTCAAGGCAAGTGGTCAGCATGTCAAAGCATATTTGGGAGATGCTGAAGTAATCAAAGTATTTGAAATTTGGGAACTTGGTGAAGTCTGATTAACCAAGTAACCTACGTCGTGTCACAATGTTAAATCAGGTGCTGCATGAGAAGCAACCCATAAAGAAAACTTGATGAAGTCGGAGTAGTCAAGTGACCTGCATCGTGCTGTGATGTTAAATCAAGCACTGGATGGGAGGTAACCTATGAACTAGCATTTGTTTAACTGTACAGGAGTTGGTGAAAGTAGGTGCAGGAGAAATCTCCAGAAAAGGGTTCCCACGGGCAAGTCCCATGGTACGTAGTAGGTCTCACGCCCATGGGAAATGCCACCCAGAAAACCCAAGTAAAACTCATTGTTGCATTCCCACGGCCATCCATGATGAGCCATCATAGCGCTGATAGGTGTGGGAGATGGACGTGAAAACAAAAGAAGCGAGGGAAAATCCACTGGACCATTCCCACGTCTCGACATGATGAGACATCGTATCCCCAATGGGCGTGGGAATTATGGTCTCTAACGCCCAGGTAAGTCCAACTCTAATGGGACATTGCATGCCCCACAGGCGTCGCGATAGCCTTTCATCTGTGTCAGTCAAAGGGGCAATAATTTTTCTTAAAAATTTGAGATTAGCCAACCCGACCCGATTTCCCTTTCCCCTTCCCCGCGTTTAAAAGGTTTTGACCTCATTCAATTGAGGTCAAAGACAATCAACTCCCTCTATTCCAATTGCTCTCCCACTTCTCATGTACATCACCCACAATCAACTCCCCTATACACTCCTATAATTTTGATCATCACTCCCCCATATTCCCTAGATACATAGCAATCACAAGAGAACTAAGAAAGTCCACACAAACATTCACAAGTTTTTCTTCAAGTTAGTATAGACAATCAAGAGTAAGTTCATCTCATTATATTGATTTCAATTCATCCTTGATGGTTTTAGAGTAACTAAGGGTTCATATGAATATCAAATCATGGTGTTTTATCGAACCCTAGTTGTGAACTTTGCATAGTGTTGTGTATTTGTTCATTTAAATCGATAGAAATAGGGAACTAGGGTTGTGTTGATTGTATTAATGGTGTGTAGAAAATTTGTTCATGATTTATGTGTGTTGATTGTTTGGGTGAGGTTAAATAAATGTGGAAACAATGAAAGTGGAAGAGACAAAAATTGTATTAATATGATCCCACAGGCAAAGCCAATGGGATGTAAGAGGTACGACAGGCGTCAGAATTGGGCATAGGAGTGGAACAAGGCCTGAAAAGGCCACTGTCCTATTTCAATGCTAGATCTCGATGTGACATCACATCTCCCATTCCCATGATAAGCCATCATGGGAGGACTAAAATTCCTTAAAAACTCACTGCTTCATCCCGACGCCCGTCCCCACGGGACGTCAGACCTCCCACGAATCTGTAAAAATTTCTAACTTTTTTCAAGTGTTTGTTTTTTGTTTTTGGTTTAGTTTGCTAACGTTGTTCACCTGTAGGTACCATATGTCACCACCAACTCCATTATGATGAAGGGTAGCTTGGAAAGCAAAAGAGAAAGCCGTCACTACGCGTCTAAAGGATCAATCTGATTCGAAAGGTGAATAAAGTGACTCAGACAACTGCCCCCTTGTGCGGATGACAAAGAAGAAGTTGGTGATGTCATATTTGTCCCATTCTGAAAAGAGAGAAGATGATGCACCCGAGAAAGAGCAAGCATCAGAACAGACTTTCCCCAGTCTGAAAAGGGGGATGAGTTATCTTCCATCTCCGCCAATTTAGACAAGGAAAGTGACACCGCTCCTCCATCGAAATAAAGAGGAGAGCACTCTACCATCCAAGTCTCAAGTGGCAAATAAATGGAGTCTGGTTCAGAGGATGCATCACAATCAAGTTTTGGCAAGGCCGCAGAGGGTGGTTCTGAGTCCCACACAAAATGCACCACTCCACAAAATGAGATCACCCTGCCTACTCCTAAAGCTCCCGGGATATCACTAGTTCTCATATCCAAAGATGTCCGATTACTGGAAAAAGCTAGATGGAATATGAAAGGGTCACAAAAATCATTTGACCATGGAGTCGGAATAATGGCTAAGGGGAACATGAGACGCCCTATTGTGAAAGAGTGGAGGATATACTTTTTCAAGCTGAAATACTTCCCTAAGCTTGAGGAGTACTTTTGACACTATAACTTGGGCTGGAATAGAAACCCACTCCCCAACTATCAACCAACCATTGTGAAGGGGTTCTATGCGAACTATTAGGCTACTCAAGAGGGTTGGTGCAGAAAGGCTCAGAAAGCATCATACTTGTCCGCTCTTGAGAGTGTCCCCGTGAGAGGTGTCCTGGTAAACATCTCAGCCAAAACTATAAACAAATTTCTCTATAGGATCGAGTATGTTGCACCCGCCAACACATCAGAATACGACCATCGGTGTAGAGATGAGAATAACCGGATGAAGTGGTTGGCCAAAGTTCTCACCAAGACAGGCACTACTAAGTGGTTGTATCAAGATAACCCTCAGATCAACAAGGCTTCCCTTACTTTTGAGGCTAAATTTTGGTGGGCTATTATGCGGTTCTGACTTATGCCGATGGGTGGTGATAATCAGCTGACTGTTATTGGGTTGTTCTGGTTGCTAGATTGTTATCCAAATATAAGCTGAATACTGGCAAGATTATAGCTGAGGAGATCCAAGAGAGAGTCACAAATATTAGTTCTTTATACCCCTTCTCGTGCCTCCTGACTGAGCTATGTAATGATGCAGGTGTTCCAAAGTATGCGGGTATTGATCATGGTGAACGTGCTACATAGACTCATCACCTAGAGAGATCAAAAGATAAAACCAACACTTTGGGTCTGAGTAGTACCTCTGAGATAGCTGAGCCCCGCACCCTTTCTGATGTATTTGTGCTGCCACCTGAGGTTGCACCCTGCCTCACCGGGTTGGCTTCTCCTAAGGGTAGCCTAAATAAAGAAACTCCATCGGTCAGAGAAGAAGTTGCGGTTGATTCTAGATGACGCCCTCACAAAACACTATTGTTGACTCCTCGTGGGGTTGACATATCTATTCGAGATACTCTACCAGCTCCTTCTACTTCCGTTGCACCACCATTGGAGGATCTGACTTCAGTCTATGACTTTAATCCGATAAAATTTTGCAATATACTATTAGGACCACCATACAACTACAACAGATGAAGGAGTTTGTTGAACAGTTCCAGGTGATTATTGATGCTTTTATACAGAGAGCCATAGAACTATTTGTAGATGTGCATGGCTGAATTAATTCCATGGAAGAGAGGATTGATGAAAAGCTTAATAAGATGGGCACAACTGAACTTACAGATATAAAAGAGCTAATAGCAACACTCCGAGTGGATTTTGATGAGTTAAAGGTATCCCCGCCCTCTATGTATTTTGGCTCTCAAGTAGTTATGCCACAGGCGCCATTTGTACCAATGATAAATTTGTGGGACTACACACTCCTGACCTCTGAAAGAACGATACTGACAAGGAGAAATAGGCACCGAGTAGTCCTACTAAGCCTACAAAAAAAGAAAGATAAAAGATAAGAAGGTTCAAGAAGAGGGCGTCGATGCTCCTTTGAGCCCAAAATCAATTAAGCGTATGGAGGAGCGAGACAAGAAGAAGAGAAAGAAGAGAGAACTAGAGGTGCAAAGAGAATCCCTGGCTATCCAGTAGATCTGCATCGATGCTATTTGTACCGGTGGCTCAGGAAGTGGTGTTGGAGGCACTACGAAAGTAATTTCTTCAGACCCCATTGTGGGAGAGACCAGTGATGAAGCTGCTTGGGTAGCTATTCAAGATGAGATAGCCTTTGTTGCTGAGAAATACACGGGCACCAATCTAGCAGGCCTGACTACTACATGATGATTACACTTCGATGCCACAGGTATCCCTTGCCTCCCTTGTTATAGATACGTTTTAGTGCATTAGGGATAATGCACAACTTTTTTTATGGGGTGGGGGCAGCTTGGTAATTTATATGGTTTTTGTAGAGTGTTTTGGTGAAGTCTGAGTAGCCAAAACACTCGCATCATGTCGCGATGTTAAATCAGGCGTTGCATGGGAGGCAACCCATGAAGGTATCCAAGACCTTGTGTCACGACCCAATTTCTCGGTCATGATGGCACCTACAACCCCCGGTAGGTGAACCAATCCCCGTAGCCCAGAATAGTTAGCAATGGGCTACTATCTAACAAATAAGGGAACAAGACGAAGAGAACAGATAAAAGGAATATAAATATATACATATGCGGAAACTAAACCAAACCCCAAGACCTCGAATCATAGTATACGAGCTTAAAACTACATGACATGGAGCTGCAAAATTCAAACCAAAACTATATATACAGATGTCTCTGAATGGTAATAGAGTACATGAAGCAAAAGATAAACTAAAGCTAAGCTCCGATCGCCAAGAGCTCACCCTCAGTCTGCAGTAGTCGCCGACAGATCTCCAAGCACAAATCACAACGATCTAACGGCGATGGGCCACGCTAGGATCTGCACCCAAAGATACAGGGGTAGGGGTGAGCACCAAATGCGGAGCATAAGGTACCCAGTAGGTATCATAGGCCGACTGGGCACATATAAGATAAAAGCGTAGTAATAGACAGAATAGAAGCAAGCAGTCACGGAAATCAACGAAAGGTACACAGGAACTAGCCCAGAGGGAAATCAACAGAACCACATGTGAGGCTAGTAAGCAGAATATACACACCATAGGCACAGGTGAAAGTAAGAAATCAACGCACCTGGGGTCCTTGCAACAACAGTGTATACAAAATAAGTTTACGAAATGGACGGTATACCGGTAACCTCAAGTGTAAGAAGAAGAGAGAAAGAGTAATGATAGGCATGCTCAGAGACATGAATCAAACTCAACTAATCATATCAATCTCAAATCCAGAAACTAACAGTCTAGCAGTAACCAATCTCATACTTATCCCATAATAGAGAACAATTCTGTAAGTAAATAGCAAAAGTCTACCTACAGTCCCCCGGCCCGCCTATTTGACAACGCAGGGACACAAACAACGGGGTGAAAACAACCCCCCTCCGGCATCCTCATCCCCACTACCGAGCGTACAATCAGCCGCAAACAAACAAACAAAGGGTGCGAGCCTCAAACAATGAATGATATGATGCATGAAGATCTCAAGTGCCATGGTATCTCTGTATGTACCTCCTCCGGCGCCGATCCGGCCCAGCAGGTAGGTTCCATGGAAGGACTCTGCCCGTATACCTCTACTCCACCGTATACCCCTCCTCCGGTACACGCAGCCCGTAGCCCCTGGCCCGGATGGCAAGGTCCATGGAGGTCCCAGACCCCATACTAAAACTCAGTATCAAAACATGTCGTCCGGAAGCAAGTCCGGTATCAAGGTAGAGACCCAGTCTCGAATATGCATGCCCAGACCCTGTCCAGGACTAAAGTAGTAGGAAAATATCTCAAAAAAAAAACCCCTTCAAGGGTGCCCGGGAATAACCGGGTCTAAACAGTAAAAAGTCATCTCAGGTGCTCGGTCCGACCGAGGCTAAAAATCATCACAAGTAACAAGAAAACTCAACTAGCACCCCGGCCCTGCCGAGTCTAGCGATAATCGTAAAACTGATGATTTTAAACATAATTTTACTTTCCTGCCCAAAAATATTCACAAGTTAAATCAAACCATTTCCAAATTATTTCCATAAAAAATGGGCCCCCCGGGCCATGCAAGATTTAGAAAATGGTGCCAGTAGGCCCGAAGCCCAAACCGTAGTAAAACATGTATAAAACCTCTTTATATGCATGAAAATGGTATGATCAAACACAATAGCTGCCCAGCAGCTTACAATCAACCTATCGACCCTGCACAGGCCCACAGCTACTCAGAAAGCATAACCAGCCTAGAAGGATAATTCTATGTCCGGGACTCGCAGACATTCCCAAAATCCCACCTTCTATGTTCCAGAGTCAACAAGGCCTCACAGGACCACAAGGGTAAATAAAAATATGTCGGCAAATACTACAAGCAACGGAGGAACAAAAGTAGGCGGACATGAATAAAGTGGTCGAGGTCTGTGGTACCAACCTAATAAACCAACCCAAGGATGCCCATTAATACAATTTTATTCTATATATGCGGAGTCTAGGGAAAATAAACCGTAACCTACCTGTTGTCCGATGACAAGCTTGAACCTTTCCGAAAAACCTCCAACACGAAACCAAACTCGGACTCGGATAACTTGACGTAGATAATCTATTTTCTTTTCGATGTTCCCGTACCACACCACTTGGATAACCCACAAATTCTCTTCACGGTATGAACATACATACTTTGCAACTTTTGCATAAGTTATAGAAAGTACATATCCCATTCTGAAATGTCAAATTGCTGAGAATATAAATCAATAACACCTAAGCTAAGTCAAGTATTAATCACTTAATATTATTTAATTAATTAAACACCTAAGTGACTCTTGATCAAAGTGGTGCCACCACTTATAGCGTACTTGCTGGCCACTCCCTCCACCTACACGTGGAGTGGAGGTGGCAATTACAAGGCCACAAGAAAATATTCTTGTCCCGCTATTTATATACTCGGGTATTGCGTAAATTCATGGTATAATAAATATAATTTTTGAATATACCATAATCATTAGAAAATTATTTCGAATAAAACCTACTATATTATAATAATAAATTTCAACGTAACTAAGTTTACTATCTCCGTTAAAATATTACGGAGTATAAAAACCTTATAAAATAAATACATATATACTTATAACGTATCAAAAATATTTTCCATAAACCTTTAAAATATTTTGAAAAGGCAATAATAATATAGTTTTTTACCAAATTCCACTTCTAAATAAATATTTCAAATACACGCACGATACTTATAAAGTTCTTAAGTTTAGGCTCGTAATTCGCCTACGCACGATTTCGATATTCAAGAATTCTCTCGGGATCCTCCCTTATATTTTATCACTGTTTCGAAACTGAAATGGCATTTTAAAACGTGAAATTGAAGCTTAAATCGGGTT
>QJPP01007108.1:0-200695 GCA_003996215.1 Jaltomata sinuosa | reverse complement strand
GAACTGGCCCCAGGTAGTAAAATATTTACAGCAAGATGTAAAAATTTATATGTCTTAACAACAAAACATAAAATAACAGCAAAAAACAAAATTAATAGGATAAAGATAGAGAATCCATTTGAACAAATTGTCAATGTAATAGATAATAATGATTATAGCTATAAGGAAATTGACATAGAAGAAGATCTAGAAATAGTAAGCGACAGGATAAGCACATCTAAAAGAAAAAGTCATAGTGAAACACCTCAATCATCAGGAAATTAAGTAAAAATAAAAGAAATAGAGCTATATCACTATTATATAACTGGAATATTAGAACAAAGAAAATTTATTATAACAATAAATATAGGTCAGGAAGAAAATTATATAACAAGAGAATTGGTAACAGAAGAAGAAATAAATTCTACAGAACAGCCAGAATTACCAAAAGAATTTACAGCATTAAGAGAAACAGTAGAAAAGAATTAATCATTGGCGGGATACCAATGGTAATAAATTTTAAAATATATCATGGAGATAAAAATATCATATTAGGAATAAAATGGTTAGAAGGCATGAAACCGTATAATTTAGAAAACACCCAATTAACTGTTACATATAAAAATAAAAAAGTCATAATAAAACGAACAATATGAAATAAAAATAAAAATTTATATACTTGCCAAAATAATAGTAGAAAATTACTACAATAGATACTATACCCCGATGATAGATACAGGAGCAGAAGCTAATATGTGTAAACATAATTGTCTACCAGATGAAAAAATGGGAAAAATTAACCACACCGATAGTAGTAACAGGATTTAATAATGAAGGGAGCATGATAAATCATAAAGCAAAAACATAAAACTACAAATATGGGATAAGACATTAACCATAGAAGAAATATATAGCTATGAATTCACAAACAAAGATATACTTTTAGGAATGCCGTTTCTAGAAAAACTATATCCACATATAATAACAAAAACGCACTGGTGGTTTACTACACCATGTAAACACAAAGTAGGAGCTAAAAGAGTATATAATAAAAATAGAAAACCTACCCCATGGATAAAAGGAAGTGAGAAAATTACCCAGAAATTAGAAAATATAAAAATAAATGAGCATAAAATAGAACTAATTATATTTGCTATAGATAAACTAAAAATCATTCAAGATCGATAAGAACCATTATATAGTGAAAATCCCTTAAAAGGATGGGAAAAACATAAAACCAAAGTAAAAATAGAATTAATTGATGAAAATAGTATAATTACCCAAAAACCTCTCAAATACAATTTTGATGATCTAAAAGAATTCAAAATGCACATAGAAGAATTATTAGAAAATAAATATATACAAGAAAGTAATAGCAAACATACAAGTCCAGCATTTATAGTAAATAAACATAGCGAACAAAAAAGAGGAAAAAGTAGGATGGTTATTGATTATAGAAACTTAAATTCCAAAACTAAAACATACAATTATCCAATACCAAATAAGATATTAAAAATAAGACAAGTCCAAGGATATAATTATTTTAGTAAATTTGATTGCAAATCAGGCTTTTACCACCTTAAGCTAGAAGAAGAATCTAAAAAACTAACAGCATTCACAGTACCCCAAGAATTTTATGAATGGAACGTATTACTTTTTGGATATAAAAATGCACCAGGAAGATACCAACATTTCATGAATAATTACTTCAACCAATTAGAAAATTGCATAGTATATATAGATGATATACTCTTGTATTCAAGAACACAAGATGAACATATAAAATTACTAGAAAAATTTATACATATTATTACGTATTCAGGAATTAGTTTGAGTAAGAAAAAAGCTGAAATAATGAAAAATCAAATAGAATTCTTAGGAATAAAAATGGTATAAAAATGCAGCCACACATAGTACAAAAAATAATAAATTCTGATGAACAGATAGATACAAAAAAGAAACTACAGTCGTTTTTAGGGTTAGTAAATCAAGTAAGAGAATATATACCAAAATTAGCAGAAAGTCTAAAACCATTACATAAGAAATTAAAGAAAGATGTAGAATATTATTTTGGTGATAAAGACCAAGAACAAATAAGAAAAATAAAATCACTATGTAAGAATTTACCAAAATTATGCTTCCCAGACGAAAATAACAAATTCACCTATATAATAGAATCTGATGCTAGTGAAATAAGCTATGGAGGAGTACTAAAATACAGGTATGATAAAGAAAAAATAGAACATCATTGCAGGTATTATTCAGGCACATTTACAAATCCCGAAATAAAATGGGAAATAAATAGAAAAGAATTATACTCAATATATAAATGTTTATTAGCTTTTGAACCATATATTGTATATGATAAGTTTATTATTAGAACAGATAATACGCAGGTGAAATGGTGGCTAACGAGGAAAGTACAAGACTCAGTTACAACCAAAGAAATACAGAGACTCGTATTAAATATATTAAACTTCACATTTACAATCGAGGTGATATGTACTGACAAAAATACAATTGCAGATTACATATCAAGACAAAGCTACTCAAACTGAGGAAACTACTATGGAAGATCTACTCAAAGTTATGACTACTCTTTGTAGAGAAGTCGATAACATAAATAAAGAGATACAACTAATCAAAACTAGTCAGCAGCATGACTGTAAAAATGCGGAGCTATGTCAATCGGAAGACATAAAACTTCCAGAGATACAAGGTGACGTTGGGAAACACCGAAAAAACCATAACAATTATCTACTTCATGCAGCTGCAGGCAATACCTCATCTACAAGCGAAGAGAAAAGATATGTCAATACAAATCTGAATAAGATATTTGAAGCACCATATACACCAAAACCTCACAATACTCCATTCATACCACCACAAGTGAGTACTTATAAAGATAGCCTGAACCAAGACAAAAAGACATATAATCACATAACCAGAGCATACATAGAAAACATTCATAAACTACAGACCTTCCTCAATAAAAATCCAAGATCCAAAGCTACCACCAATCCAAATGAGGACTATATTACCCAAAATCTACAAGGATACAATAAGTTAATTGCGCTACCAAAAACAAATGCAAATCTAGTAGCAAGTTGCTACAATTATGGTCTATTAAATACCATATATACCCAAACAGGCGACGAAATAGCTACATTACCAGAGTTACACAAAGCTTTTATGCATTACAAGAGGATTTCTAAAGGGACATTATTCTATATAAGAATTTATTCAGAACCAGCAAAGATATTGTATACAGAAATCAAGCCAGTTATACAAGTTATCAAGATAGGACTAACTAGGGAAATGATTATCCCGGAAAAAATAAAAGCACAAGAAGAGATACCAAAAGTATCAATACCAGAGTTTTATGCGGGAAAGAGAGTTATTGGACTAGCTACAATTTTAAATGAATTAACGTCAAATTATCTAAACAAAAATCCAGTTTGGAGTTACTATGCACGCGAACAAACTATGATCTACTCCAACTGCAGAGAAGAAAGGATAGCAGATATGGAAGAGATAAGGCAATGTGCACTAAGCCTGTTAAAGCCGGAACAACAACCTATAACAAGAGCTATTAGAAAAGATTTTATATCAGCAGAAATGATGACTAGATACTGCAAAACAGTTAGTCTCAAATATCCAGATCATCAATGCTCCAGATGTCAAGGTGAAGATAATATAATCCCAGACGTATAGCTGGAATAAGAAGATAGCATGCAGATTCCGAGAAGATAAAAAGTGAAGATAAAGCCGACAGATATGTAAAGCATTTTTGGACATTTGTAATTATGTAAAGAAAAGTAGTTTGGAATTTTGTAAAGCTGTAAAAATAGGAATAGTTGAGTGGGACGTCCACTAATAAAGTGAGCGGTCACTAACAAAAGTAGGAATAGTATAGGGACAACTGTAAAGATTAACATAGTGGAGAAAAGAAAAGGAGGAATAGGACGTGTAAGCATCCTCCTATAAATAGCTAACCATTATGGCAGATGAAGGTAAGACTTTCTACACGGAAAGCAAGCCTTCTTTGTAAAAAAAAAAAAAAAATTCTCTCAATAAGATAAAAAAATTTCTAGCAATATGGAGCAAGAAGATACTAGCAAGGTATATCCATTTATAATTATGCATAGCTAAATTTACTAATTTCTAAGTATCATAGCATGATTAAATAAGTTTATATTCATTATTATCTACTAGAATTATTTGAATAATATTTTCTAGTTTGTTAACATGAGGAAAAAAGGGAAATCTTCTGAAAATAATGTCCAGAGGTCGAAACCAAGGCGAGGAAGCCATGAAGGTAGTAGACAGAGTGGCACTATTTAGGAAGAAATTACCTTTGAAAGTACGGTGTTAACAGTGACAGGAGGATATGGTTTAAAATAATCTAGTATATAATGATTGAATATGATGTTATTGTTATGCTATGGTATGAGGGAATTAATTAAATCAAAGCAAAGCATAAACATGAATATGGACAATATTATCATAACCATCTATTTGCATGATAAAATGATTTATGATTATAAGGTATTAATCTTATATATGCTCAAAGATATAGAAATTATAGAACTAAGAAAATTGATATGGGAAAAAATATTCAATGATGAAGATTTAGAACTAATGAATCAAGAATGGTACGAAATAGAATTGCATGAACTAGACTCAGAATTAGAAAAATTTAATATTAAAGAATTAGAACTAGATTCAGATTAATGATAAATTACGAATACTTACAATACTGGTACGAAACTAATGTAGACATAACCTTGCTAGGAAACTTGATAAAAGAAAATATAGAAATGTATCAAAGAACTCGAGATATAGAATATCTAGAATATATTCTGGAAAATGTAACAGAAATAATCAGATTGATTCCACTATTGGAAAATTATTATAAGAAAATAAATGAATAAAAGAAAATGATTCCACTGTTCTGTAGAATTTATTTCTTCTTCTGTTACCAATTCTCTTGTTATATAATTTTCTTCCTGACCTGTATTTATTGTTATAATAAATTTTCTTTGTTCTAATATTCCAGTTATATAATAGTGATATAGCTCTATTTCTTTTATTTTTACTGAATTTCCTGATGATTGAGGTGTTTCACTATGACTTTTTCTTTTAGATGTGCTTATCCTGTCGCTTACTATTTCTAGATCTTCTTCTATGTCAATTTCCTTATAGCTATAATCATTATTATCTATTACTGTGACAATTTGTTCAAATGGATTCTCTATTTTTATCCTATTAATTTTGTTTTTTGCTGTTATTTTATGTTTTGTTGTTAAGACATAAATTTTTACATCTTGCTGTAAATATTTTCCTACCTGGGGCCAGTTCGATTCCTGTCATTTTCCAATATAGTACTAAAGATTTATCTATATTCCTGTCATTTATTGCTACTGAATAGTTGGCGCTTATTATGAATTTAAATTTTTGGTATATTAGATTTCCTTTTACTGCACTTATTATACTTTTTCCTATAGGTTCAATTATTCTGTCATCTGCTAAATATATTTCTATAGGTGTATCTATACCTTCTCTAAAACATGCTTTTATTAATATTTCTGTTCCTCCTAGATGTACATATTTTATTGGTTCTTTAGCCTGTATTGCTTGTATTTCTTTATTTATTATTCTCTTATTTATTATAGGTATTTTTGCTTTTCCTTTGGTATATTTACAATCTATTATATGTTCTTTCTGACTTACCACATAATATTCTTCTTTCTGTCGTTTAAATATATTTTTTAGCATTGGTATTTTGAATATTTTTTCTACACTTAAATCTAATTCTTTTCCTTTTATCTGTTCAAATATATTTACATCAAATATAACTTTCTGTTCTGTGGATTCTTCATTTATATGTTCTTCTTTATCTATTATCTGTACGTCTTTTTTAGACATTATCGTCTAATTCTTCTTTTTCTAATTCTTCATTCAATTCATATATGCTATCGTCACTGTCTAGTTCATAATCTAGATATTCTAATTGCATATATTCTTCATTATTTATTATTATTTCTGCTATTTGCTTTTTCTTAGGATTTTTAGGTAGTTTACAATCTCTAGCTAAATGTCCTAATTTTCCACAATTATAGCATGTACATTCAGTTATTTTCTTTTTTGGTTTAAATGGTCTTTTATTGTTAAATTTTTTTACATAATACTGTCACGACCCAATTTCTCGGTCATGATGGCACCTACAATCCCCGGTAGGTGAACCAATCCCCGTAGCCCAGAACAGTTAGCAATGGGCTACTATCTAACAAATAAGGGAGCAAGACGAAGAGAACAGATAAAAGGAATATAGATATATACATATGCGGAAACTAAACTAAACCCCCAGACCTGGTATCATAGTACAGAGCCAAACTACACACATGGAGTGCAAATAAACCAAAACTATATATACATATGTCTTTGAATGGTAATAGAGTACATGAAGCAAAAGATAAACTAAAGCTAAGCTCCGATCGCCAAGAGCTCACCCTCAGCCTGAAGTAGTCTCCAACATATCTCCAAGCACGAATCATAACGGTCTAGCGGCGATGGCCCACGCTAGGATCTGCACCCAAAGATGCAGGGGGTAGGGGTGAGCACCAAATGCGAAACATAAGGTACCCAGTAGGTATCATAGGCCGACTGGGCACATATAAGATAAAAGCGCAGTAATAGACAGAATAGAAGCAAGTAGTCACAGAAATCAACGAAAGGTACACAAGAACTAGCCCAGAGGGAAAACAACAGAACCACATGTGAGGCTAGTAAGCAGAATATACACACCATAGGCACAGGTGAAAGTAAGAAACAACGCACCTGGGGTCCTTGCAATAACAGTGTATACAAAATAAGTTTACAAAATGGACGGTATACCGGTAACCTCAAGTGTAAGAAGAAGAGAGAAGGAGTAATGATAGGCATGCTCAGAGACATGAATCAACTCAACTAATAATATCAACCTCAAATCCAGAAACTAACAGTCTAGCAGTAACCAATTTCATACTTAACCGCAACAGGGAACAATTCTGTAAGTAAATAGCAAAAGTCTACCTACAGTCCCCCGGCCGCCCATACAACAGAGGAACACAAACAAGTGAAAACAAACCCTCCAGCATCCCATACTACCGGAGCGTACAATCAACAAACAACAAACAAGGGTGGAGCCTCAAACAATGAATGATATGATGCATGAAGATCTCAAGTGCCATGGTATCTCTGTGTGTACCTCCTCCGGCGCCGATCCGACCCAGCAGGTAGGTTCCATGGAAGGACACTGCCCGTATACCTCTACTCCATCGTATACCCCTCCTCCGGCACACGCAGCCCGTAGCCCCTGGCCCGGATGGCAAGGTCCCAGACCCCATACTAAAACTCAGTATCAGAACATGTCGTCCGGAAGCAAGTCCGGTATCAGGATTGAGACCCAGTCTCGAATATGCAATGCCCAGACCCTGTCCAGGACTAAAGTAGTAGGAAAATGTCTCAAAAACCCCTCCAAGGGTGCCCGGGGATAACCGGGTCTAAACAGTAAAAAGCCATCTCAGGTGCTCGGTCTGACCGAGGCTAAATATCATCTCAAGTAGCAAGAAAACTCAACTAGCACTCCGGCCCTGCCGAGTCTAGCGTTAATCGTAAAACTGGTGATTTAAATCATAATTTTACTTTCCTTTATCCAGAAATATTCACAAGTTAAATCAAACCATTTCCAAATTATTTCCATAAAAAACGGCCCCCCCGGGCCATGCAAGGTTTAGAAAATAGTGCCAGTAGGCCCGAAGCCAAAACCATAGTAAAACATGGATAAAACCTCTTTATATGCATGGAAATGGTATGATCACACACAATAGCTGCCCAGCAGCTCACAATCAACCTATCGACCCTGCACAGGCCCACAGCTACTCAGCAAGCATAACCAGCCTAGAAGGATAATTCTATGCCCGGGACTCGCGGACATTCCCAAAATCCCACCTTCTATGTTCCAGAGTCAACAAGGCCTCACAGGACCACAAGAGTAAATAAAATATATCGGCAAATACTACAAGCAACGGAGGAACAAAAGTAGGCGGACATGAATAAAGCGGTCAAGGTCTGTGGTACCAACCTAATAAACCAACCCAAGGATGCCCATTAATACAATTTTATTCTATATATGCGGAGTCTAGGGAAAATAAACCGTAACCTACCTGTCGTCCGATGACAAGCTTGAACCTCTCCGAAAAACCTCCAACACTAAATCATAATCGGATTTGGGCTTGAATAACTTGACATAGATAATTGATTTTCTTCAGAAAATTTAATATAACATCAACATTTAATTGGTTCCACCAATCCCCTTCTCTGTATACTTATGAATGTATATGGAGCAGCTATGTAATTGATGTGTTTGAGAGAATTGCAATCATTCCCCAGTGCTCATGTTCCATAATTAATTTCATAATATGTAGCAAATATAAGTTAGGCAGCAACCATTTCAATGTTATGAAATGTTAACATGCTGCCACATTTTAGCTAACACTTGCTGGTCACTCCCTCCACCTACACGTGGAGTGGAGGTGGCAATTACAAAGGACAAAAATAAATTCTTATCCCGTTATTTATATATTCGGGTATTGCATAAACTCGTGGTAAAATAAATATAACTTTTTAAATATACCATAATTCATAGAAAATTATTTCGAATAAAACCTACTATATTATAATAATAAATTTCAACATAACTAAATTTACTATCTCCATTAAAATATTATAATGTATAAAAACCTTATAAAATAAATACATATATCATTAAATCATAACAAAAATATTTTTCATAAACTTTTAAAATATTTTAAAAAGGTAATAATAATATAATTTTTACCAAATTCAACTTTTAAATAAAATATTTTCAAATACACGCACGATGCTAATAAAATTCTTAGGCCTAGGCTCGTAATTCACCAACGCTCGATTTTGATACTCAAGAATTCTCTCGGGATCCTCCCTTATATTTTCTCACTGTTTCGGAACTGAAATGGCGTTTTAAAACGCGAAGTTGAGGCTTAAATCGAGTTTAACCCGACCCGATTCGCGACCCGGTTCGTAACCCGTTTTCTGCCAGACAGTCCGCAGTAAAACAGTCATAACGTTTTACTCCGAGATCAGTTGGACGTGAGGTTTTGTGCGTTGGAAACTAGACTCGTAGACCTTCGATTTGGTATTTCGGGGGACTTCTAACTCTCTATATATTGAGAGAAAAGCTCTGAGACATTTGACCCAAAGTTCAGAAAATTTATCAAAGAACCTTACGATCAAACAAATGGACCCGGCGCCGAAATACCGGTCCTGACGAGCCTTAAGTGACTTGGGGCCGCTACAAACAAGCTCTAATGGTTCAAGGAAAATGTATATGTGGAAATGACCGAAAGGGTCATTACATCATCCACTACTAAAAAGGAAGGTTGGCCGCCATAGCCCTGATGGCTGCCCTGACCCTGCTCAAACTGGGTACTACCGAAAGTCTGAAGGGAAGCCTGGACCGGTCGGCTGGACTGACCCTGGTACTGCTGTGGCTGATAACTCCGGCTCCACTGGCCAGGACCTCTACCACCATATCTGGAACCACTATAGAAACCCTGATGTCGAGGCCTCTTATCTCTGGACCCCTGATCATGTCGCTGTAAGTCCTCCACAGTGCGGGCATAGTCTACGATAGCCTGAAATGACCGACCACTGGCAACCAATATCTCAGCTGGCTACCTGATCTCTGGCCTCAAACCCCATACAAATCTGCGAATCCTATCTGCCTCGGTAGGAATGATCATAGCTCCGAATGGTGCTAGCTGATGAAAACGGGTCTCATACTCCGAGATAGTCGTAGACCCCTGTACAAGGTGAGTAAACTGCTCCCTGTGACGCTCCCCATCACTCTGGGGTAAGAACTTGGCCATAAAGGCCTCATAAAACTCAGACCAGGTCAAAGGAGGTGGCGACGGTGGTCTACAAGCAACCTGGGCCCTCCACCATAACTTCGATGGGCCCTCCAACTGATAGGTAGTATAACCAACCCCGTGAGTCTCTAACAAACCCAAATGATGCAACATCTCCTCACAGGTAGTAATAAAGTCATGTGGATCTTGTCCAGAAGTACCCGCAAACCTCGGAGGTGCTAACCTCAAAAACCTACCCAACGCCTTCTGCTCTGACTCTGTCATAACTGGGCGAGGAGCAAGAGGCTGTGCAACAGATGGAACCGTAATGACTTCCGCACGGGGAGCCATAGTATCCGGCTGCGCTCCTGAGCTCTGTGCACCCAGGGCTGCCCCCTGAGCGGATGTCTGCGCTACCTCAGAAGGCCGCTCTCCAATCACACCCAAAAGCTGTAATAGTAATCCCCGAATATCTGGAGACTGAGCTGCGGCTGGAGCTGGCACAGAAGTGGGCACTGGGGCTGGTACTGGAGCTGGTGGTACCTGGGATGCCCCCTGATCCATATGCTGCTCGGGCTCTATCTCCACCCTAGCAGCTCTAGCAGGTGCCACTGATCGAGGGCGTCCTCGACCCCTAGCTGGAGTGGGAGGCTCATCTTCGCGTGATGCCGATGATCTCGTACGAACCATCTGCGGAAGGATGAAGTAGAACAAATGAGATTTCTAGAAACTTCAAGGGTTCTACGCACGACACAGAAGCAAGGAAAGAGTCAAACTTCCTAAAATGCCACTGTAGCCTCCCAAAGATTGAGTACGGACGTCTCCGCCCCGATCCGCAGGACTCTACTAGACATTGGCTCCTATACCGATGACACCGGTGAACCTAAAGCTCTGATACCAAGTTGTCACGACCAAATTTCTCGGTCATGATGGCCCCTACAATCCCCGGTAGGTAACCAATCCCCGTAGCCCAGAACAGTTAGCAATGGGCTACTATCTAACAAATAAGGGAGCAAGACGAAGAGAACAGATAAAAGGAATATAGATATATACATATGCGGAAACTAAACTAAACCCCAAGACCTGGTATCATAGTAAAGAGCCAAACTACACACATGGAGTGCAAATAAACCAAAACTATATATACAGATGTCTCTGAATGTTAATAGAGTACATGAAGCAAAAGATAAACTAAAGCTAAGCTACGATCGCCAAGAGCTCACCCTCAGTCTGAAGTAGTCCCCGACAGATCTCCAAGCACGAATCACAGTGATCTAACGGCGATGGCCCACGCTAGGATCTGCACCCAAAGATGCAGGGGGTAGGGGTGAGCACCAAATGCGAAGCATAAGGTACCCAGTAGGTATCATAGGCCGACTGGGCACATATAAGATAAAAGTGTAGTAATAGACAGAATAGAAGCAAGCAGTCACAGAAATCAACGAAAGGTACACAGGAACTAGCCCAGAGGGAAATCAACAGAACCACATGTGAGGCTAGTAAGCAGAATATACACACCATAGGCACAGGTGAAAGTAAGAAACAACGCACCTGGGGTCCTTGCAATAACAGTGTATACAAAATAAGTTTACGAAATGGACGGTATACCGGTAACCTCAAGTGTAAGAAGAAGAGAGAAAGAGTAATGATAGGCATGCTCAGAGACATGAATCAACTCAACTAATCATATCAATCTCAAATCCAGAAACTAACAGTCTAGCAGTAACCAATTTCATACTTAACCGCAACAGGGAACAATTCTGTAAGTAAATAGCAAAAGTCTACCTACAGTCCCCCGGCCGCCCATACAACCGAGGAACACAAACAAGTGAAAACAAACCCTCCAGCATCCCATACTACCGGAGCATACAATCAACAAACAACAAACAAGGGTGGAGCCTCAAACAATGAATGATATGATGCATGAAGATCTCAAGTGCCATGGTATCTCTGTATGTACCTCCTCTGGCGCCGATCCGGCCCAGCAGGTAGGTTCCATGGAAGGACTCTGCCCGTATACCTCTACTCCACCGTATACCCCTCCTCCGGCACACGCAGCCCGTAGCCCCTAGCCCGGATGGCAAGGTCCATGGAGGTCCCAGACCCCATACTAAATCTCAGTATCAGAACATGTATCAAGATAGAGACCCAGACTCGATATCAAGATAGAGACCCAGTCTCGAATATGCATGCCCAGACCCTGTCCAGGACTAAAAATAGTAGGAAAATATCTCAAAAACCCCTCCCAGGGTGCCCGGGCGTAGCCGGGTCTAAACAGTAAAAAGTCATCTCAGGTGCTCGGTCCAACCGAGGCTAAAATCATCTCAAGTAATAAGAAAACTCAACTAGCACCCCGGCCCTGCCGAGTCTAGCGATAATCATAAAACTGATGATTTTAAACATAATTTTTACTTTCTTGCCCAAAAATCTCCACAAGTGAAATCAACCATTTCCAAATTATTTCCATAAAAAACGGGCCCCCCGAGCCATGCAAGGTTTAGAAAATAGTGCCAGTAGGCCCGAAGCCAAAACCAGTAAAACATGGATAAAACCTCTTTATATGCATGGAAATGGTATGATCACACACAATAGCTGCCCAGCAGCTCACAATCAACCTATCGACCCTGCACAGGCCCACAGCTACTCAGCAAGCATAACCAGCCTAGAAGGATAATTCTATGCCCGGGACTCGCGGACATTCCCAAAATCCCACCTTCTATGTTCCAGAGTCAACAAGGCCTCACAGGACCACAAGGGTAAATAAAATATATCGGCAAATACTACAAGCAACGGAGGAACAAAAGTAGGCGAACATGAATAAAGCGGTCAAGGTCTGTGGTACCAACCTAATAAACCAACCCAAGCATGCCCATTAATACAATTTTATTCTATATATGCGGAGACTAGGGAAAATAAACCGTAACCTACCTGTCGTCCGATGACAAGCTTGAACCTCTCCGAAAAACCTCCAACACTAAATCATAATCGTATTTGGGCTTGAATAACTTGACGTAGATAATTGATTTTCTTCAGAAAATTTAATATAACGTCAACATTTAATTGGTTCCACAATTCCCCTTCTCTATATACGTATGAATGTATATGGAGCAGCTATGTAATTGATGTGTTTGAGAGAATTGCAATCATTCCCCAGTGCTCATGTTCCATAATTAATTACATAATATGTAGCAAATATAAATTAGGCAGCAACCATTTCAATGTTATGAAATGTTAACATGCTGCCACATTTTAGCTAACACTTGCTGGCCACTCCCTCCACCTACACGTGGAGTGGAGGTGGCAATTACAAAGGACAAAAATAAATTCTTATCCCGTTATTTATATATTCGGGTATTGCATAAACTCGTGGTAAAATAAATATAACTTTTTAAATATACCATAATTCATAGAAAATTATTTCGAATAAAACCTACTATATTATAATAATAAATTTCAACATAACTAAGTTTACTATCTCCGTTAAAATATTACAATGTATAAAAATCTTATAAAATAAATACATATATCATTAAATCGTAACAAAAATATTTTTCATAAACCTTTAATATATTTTAAAAATGTAATAATAATATAATTTTTACCAAATTCAACTTTTAAATAAAATATTTTCAAATACACGCACGATGCTAATAAAATTCTTAGGCCTAGGCTCGTAATTCACCAACGCACGATTTTGATACTCAAGAATTCTCTCGGGATCCTCCCTTATGTTTTCTCACTGTTTCGGAACTGAAATGGCATTTTAAAACGCGAAGTTGAGGCTTAAATCGAGTTTAACCCGACCCGATTCGCGACCCGATTCGTAACCCGTTTTCTACCAGACAGTGCGCGGTAAAATAGTCATAACGTTTTACTCCAAGATCAGTTGGACGTGAGGTTTTGTGCGTTGGTAACTAGACTCGTAGACCTTCGATTTGGTATTTCGGGGGACTTCTAAATCTCTATATATTGAGAGAAAAGCTCTGAGACATTTGACCCAAAGTTCAGAAAATTTATCAAAGAACCTTACGATCAAACAAATGGACCCGGCGCCGAAATACCGGTCCTGACGAGCCTTAAGTGGCTTGGGGCCGCTACAAACAAGCTCTAACGGTTCAAGGAAAACATATATGTGGAAATGACCGAAAGGGTCATTACATATACCTTCGTCTAGGCCTTTTGTATTTATATTGGGATTTATATCTTTTGAATTTTCCTCGTTTTCTATTCTTTTTATAGTAATTATCTTTACATCCAAATTGGGGTGCTACTTTATCCTTACAGCATGATAGATTTTTTATTATGGATTTTTACATTTTCATTTCTTCCCTATATTTCTCACATATATCTGAATACCATTTTTGTAAAAATCTTATTCTTGCTCCTAGAGTATCTTGTAAGCCTGCTTCATTCCAATCTTTTATTATTTTTGAACTAAATGGTTCTGGTAATTTTGTAAAATATAATCTCCTTACTTCTTTTGCTTCTTCTGACGTATATTTTCCTCTGTAATAATATTCTCTAACTACACATGTATATTCATCTATGTAACACATATTACATATTGCTAATTTTAACATTAAATTTCTGTTTAATTGTTTATCTTTATTTTGTTCTTCTGTTTCTGTGGTTGTGCTGCTAAATTCATTTCGTATTGCCATTTCATATTTATTTAGAATATCCATAGCTGTAGTTGCTGTTTTACCGTCTATAGTTTTACTACTTCTTAATGTGTTTATACTTTCTTCTGATAAGTTGTGTAACCATAATTTTACTGTTCCTAAGAATGTTCGTTCTATATATCTTGGTACTTCTGTCAGACTTATTTTATTGTCTATTAGCTTTTTTGCTATATATCCTATCCATAGTTGAATTGCTTTATTTATGTCCGTTACACAATCTAAATCTAAGAAATTATTATTCTGGTTGGTTGGTTTTGGAGTCCATTTTTTATTTAATCTTTTATCCCATATACTGTCTTGCCTATCAGATTGCTCATAATTAACTGTATAGTATGTCGGATTTAATATTTTTGGGTTTTTAACTCCTAATGTACTAGCTTCTTGTTCTTTTTCTTTTTCAACATCTCCTGTATTTATTTCAACATTTTCATCTATGCTTGCTACATTTGCTATCATTTCTGTATAGGTTTCACTTATTTCCGAACTCTGTTCTGTCTGATTATCGTTTACCTCATTTATACCTAATTCTTCTTCTTCGATTGATTCTTCTATTTGTAGTTTTTCTTTGAATTTTTCTATTTCAGTTTTTAATTTTGCTTCAATTTCCTTTTCTTTTTGTTTTACCGTATATAATTCTTTTAACTTAGCTAATTCCTTTTCTAGGGCTATTATCCTGTCATTTTTTACTTCTTCAATTTGTTGTATTTCTTGTTTTGCCTGTTGTTTAATGATAGTTATTTCATTTTTTTCGGTCTATTTCTTCATTTTCTCTAGCAAGTCTTACCATTGCCGTTAAGCTATCTTCTAGTCTTAAGGATTCTTTTTCTAACATTAGACTTAAATTATCTCCTATTTTCTTATATCGTCTTCCTAGATTTGAAAATATGATCTTTATTTTTAATCCTTCGTGATTTTCATATGTTTTTTCGTCTATGGCAAATTCTTCTTTGTTCATTTATAAGTTATGTTGTAATTTATATTCCAAGCTGTCTATTTGTAGTTGTAGGTAAAATATAGTTTTTCTTTGTGCTATGATAGATTCTTTACAAGTTCCTGCAAATATATTACTATTGAGTCTATGTTGCCTATGTCTCAATTCTTGTCTTTTTACTATAATTATTTCATTAAGCTTTTGTCTGTGTTCGTTATCGTTATCAGTCATTGTTTCTTTAAGTATTTAATATATTTATATTCTATTTTAGATATGGTATCTATTAATTTATTTAATTTATCGTTATCATTTTTTGTAATACTAAGTTGTTTATTCAATAATGAAGATTTAGAATTAATGAATCAAAAATGGTTCGAGATAGAATTACATGAACTAGACTCAGAATTAGAAAAATTTAATATTAAAGAATTAGAACTAGATTCAGATCAATGATAAATTATGAATACTTACAATACTGGTACGAAACTAAAGTTGACATAACCTTGTTAGGAAACTTGATAAAAGAAAATATAGAAATGTATCAAAGAACCTGAGATATAGAATATCTAGAATATATTCTGGAAAATGCAAGTCCTTCAAGAATGACAAATTGGTTTGACGGGTTGTAATCTATTCTATGGTCCATCTTGTTGACTCATAGACTTCCTTCTGCATCCTGTGCACTTGGCCAGGAATGATGGATGGACACCACGAGCCGTGGTCTACGACCTGTGGAATCCGTTCGTGGTCCCTGCAAGTCAACTTTTTCCAGCTTTTTCCTAATTATGTCCCAAGGGTATTTTATTTATTACCCACCCTTTTAACTCCTAAATGAGGTTGTTTTGACTACTTCTAGAAGGGTTTTCACCCTCATTAGCCTAAGTCCCTCTTCAAGTCTTCATTCATCTCCCAAAAAGGAAAAGAACTCCTTCAAGCTCCAAGTCTCAAGCTCCAAGATCAAGTCTCCTTTATTTTCAATTTCAAGTGGGTTAGCTTCAATCAAGGTATGTGGGTATTCAACTATGGGTTCCTCTCACCCTTGTGCTCAAAACCTCCCAATTCTTATTTTGAATTATGAACTTGTGAAATTAGGGTTTTAATCTAAATTGGGGAAAACTTATGAAATCAGTTTCTATGCATCAATTCATAGTTTCTTATTGTGTATCTATGATTTGACTAAGATTTCTTAAATGATTTTAGAAACCCATGCATTAAAGTTGATTTATAGTATGATTTCCTTCAACTTATGGATTTCTAAGTTGGGGTTCTTACTCAATCCTCTTGGGTCTTTCTATTAAGTGTTTTTCATGATTCCTCCATGGATTTTAAGTTCAATTTCATGCATTGATATTATGATCTCAAGTACCTTATGGAAATTGCATGCCTAATTCTTCAAGTATGAATTTAAAAAGAAAAAATATGATTTGGAATTATGGCTATGCTAAACTTCAAGAACTTATGATATGAGAATTGCATGATACCCGATGTGTTTTCATGATTTTCAATAAGATTTGGC
The DNA here is from genome assembly GCA_003996215.1 of Jaltomata sinuosa. Classification (NCBI taxonomy): domain Eukaryota; kingdom Viridiplantae; phylum Streptophyta; class Magnoliopsida; order Solanales; family Solanaceae; genus Jaltomata; species Jaltomata sinuosa. Next base: position 183,658 of record QJPP01007108.1, on the reverse strand, counting down.
ATGAGATTGTGCCATTATGAATTTATGACCTATATGTACAAGTTTTGGGAGTAGTATTTAGCACCGAGTGATGAGGGTTCGATTACTCAAGTCCAGAACTACGTTGCCAACGTAGGTTATGAAGTGCCCTATGGGCTTATGAGAGTGGTTCCACATCTTGATCATGGTGTCCTGTGCCTAGTGGGTTCAATTCAGCTTTGCTAACTAGGGTTATAAAGTTAGATTCCATGTAGATCGCATGGTCTAATATCAGTTATAAGAAGCTCCCGTATGAATGTTTTGACTGGTTTAAGCTTATGACACCTATTTTGAAGTCTTGAATCGTATCTCATGTTTACCATTCAAATTATGATATTTACTTTTGATAACTCCTTTATGCACGAACTAAGTTTCTATTTACGTCTTAAGTATGTTTTCTTCATATTCATGCATATTTCACATATTCAATACATTCTATAGTACTACCTCATATTTGGCGCTGCATCCTCTTGATGATGCAGATTCAGGTTTCCTCCCTCAGGCACTTGGCTAGAGATTTCAGGTCACTTCCAGTCCGCTGGTAGTGAGTCCTCATTCTTAGAGGGCTAGTTATGAACTTAGTTAGCTTTTGGTTATCTACTTCCTTACTTTGAGTTAGCTAGGGTCTTGTCCTAGAAACTCCTCATGTTATAGGTAGAGGCTATTCAGACATAGACAGTATTCGGGTCCTTCTTTCAAGTTATGTTTCATTTTGACTTATCGTATATGATATGGGTTGCCTAAATTTCCTACCTTTGTTTCTGCTATGTTTTATTATGAATGACTGAGTATGATATGACCAAGGGTTAACTTGGGACACTTGTGGTCTCGAGTCCCGTGTTACGTCTAGGGGGTAGTCTGGGGGCGTGACAATTTCACTTTATTCCAACTTAAAATCCTCCATTGATAGAGCTCGGCTAAGGTGGAAAAAGCACCAATTCTCATTGATTTTGTGTCTTACTAAGGTAATTCTCTTTCTCTCTTTGTTATAGTTATCATCCTAGCATTATTTCTGCATTTCTCCTGTAAAATTGATCTGAATTGCATGCAAATTCTTGATCAAAGTGAACTTTGGGGCTGTTTCGAGCCCTGAAACGAGTCCATTTCACTCTTAAATTTTGGGCATAGGTTTATAAACCCGCTGCGAGCATAATTGTGAAATTTGTTCTCCATTTCATCGTACATGCCTTAAGGGTCATTTTTTACCCGATTTTTGGCCCAATTTTTTTACATAGCAATATGGGTGTCATTCTTCTCATCTTGAAACCTGGATTATGTTCTTAATAGAGTGGCAGCGTTTCAAGGTAGTTCAGAAGGGGAAGGTACATGAGTGATAGTTTGTGCTTGTAGTTCGGCCCCGAGGTAGGTTATGGTTTACTTATTTTAGACTTGGCTTAGTTAGATTCTATATGTTATGAGTTGCATGAACATTAGGTTAGGTTTAGGTTAGAATTAGGCTTAAATCCTATTTTCTGCTCTTTTGGCCATCTTCAAGACTGTAGAATAGTAGTACCATATATATCCTTAGTATAGGAGCTTATTGAATTGTCGTGGCTAGCCCAGAATCCTTATAATGATTTAGGGAGGTTTTACAGGCAGAGTAGGTGCTTTTACTTGTTTTCCTACTTATTTTCCATTTTTCACTTGTCTATTACTGTATTTGATTATTTGTAGGCTTAAGGCCATAGCGTGGATCAGATAGAGTTCCAGGTCAGTTATCTTATTTAGAGGGTGGTTTACCTTGGTTGATTTGGTATTCTCTAAGTTTAGCATCACATCTCATACTACATTGCATGGAAAATGGTTTGGAAGTGGTGAAACTATGAGATTTTTGGTTCAACGCGAGATTTTTACTTAACCATTGGTTTTTGAAAGAAAGGAAGTAACCACTACTTATGCCGGTCATAGGTATGTTTGTGGACCTTTTCTCTATTTTACTTTCCTATTGAAGAGTCCAAGGCACGATTTTGAGTATCCTGAGGAGCACATATCCAGGTTTTACTTTTATGCATTTTTTAATGAGCTCAAAGTTTCTTTTGGGTGCTCGAGGTACCAGATACTTGGTTTTTACTTTATGTATTGGCCATATACCGCATCATATCATCTCACAATGCATTACATTGCATTGCCTATGTGCACTTGGAGTTTTTTTACCTGTATTATCATTATGATCCTCATCTTCAATTTAGATAATTCTGTTTTCTATTAATAACTAGATTTTAGTGGATCCTTGTAGCTAGTTTACTTTCTTGTGTCTTATAATATATATTATCTTTCTAAGTTCGATCGGCCTATGATGCCTACTGAGTACCCATTATTTTGTTACTCATACTATACTCTGCATCTTTTTTTTGATGCATCACCTAATACGAGCCAAACTCGTTGACCCTCCAATCGTTCGTGGCCAGCTATTATTCAGATCGCCGTGATCTCCTAGATTTTAGAGATCCTTTACTGCTTTCCATCTACATATCTATCTATATTGTTGTCTTTTGGATAGACAACACTTGTTGTATAGCTTTTCCATACTATAGACGCTCTTGTACCGGTGACACTAGGTCTGGGGTTAGTCTTGTAGATGTTGTCTTCTCAATCACTTTGGGGCCATTTTGTATATTTATCAAGGTATGTATATATATTGTTGGACCCCTTCTTGTATGATTCCCTCCCTATTTCATTATTTAAATTGTTTTACTATACTTCTATGCCCTTGGGTTGGCTTGCCTACCGAGGGGTTTATAGGTGCCATGACGGCTCGATTTTGGGTCATAACATTTTGCAACCCTAGACACACCAAAAATAGCAAAGAGCGAAGTAAAAAAAATCAAAGAAAACACTTGTGTTTCATTCTAAGAAGTTCTTGATTTTATGTCGTGGCACGATGAGAGTACCTCAAGATCATGGTGCACCCAAGGGAATGCCTAGGATGTTGGCAAAGTTCCATCCAAAAAGTCGGATGTACTTTATGACAATGGTCACTAGAACTTCCCTTTGCCACTCCCTTTAACTCCTTGTAGGTGGAAATCAGTAGTGTGGCATTGGGACCAAGATAAACATCCCTCAAGAGTGGTGGTCTAGGCTTGAACTCTGAACTTGAGTAGGTAAAGAAACCTAAGCCCTTCACAACATTTCCAACCTCCTTGAGGTCCCTTACTACTAACTCATCACCTTTCACAAGATTTTCATCCGGCGATTCCCCTCTAATTTTTTCTTCAAGATTCATCTCAATAACCTCATCATTTGTGTAAATCATAGAGATTACTTTCAAGTCCTTCGACTGCTTCATTGATTTACATATACTAAATATGACCACATCTTCACCCACATAAAGTTTCAACTCCCCGTACTCAACATCAACTAGAGCACATCTATTGGCTAAAAATGAACGCCCCAAAATGATTAGCACCTCGAAGTCAGCCTCACAATCTAGCACCACAAAGTCAGGGGAAGAATAAACTTATCAACCTTGACCAATGCATCATATAAAATGCCTATCGAGCATTTGATTGACCTATCCACCTTGAGAAACCTCGTAGGAGTGGGCTTAAGATCCTGAAGTTCCAACCTCCTAAAAATAGGGAGAGTCATCAAGTTTATGCTCTCCATTAGGTCACACCATTTTAGAAAATTAGTAAACACCAATAGTACACCGTATGGTAAAAGCACTCAGATCTTCTTTCTTCGGGACTAGGTTGCTCTCCATGATAACACTACAGTGATGTGATACCTCTACAATGCTCACATCCATCTGCCTCTCCTTTGTCAACACATCCTTCATGTATTTAGCATACCCGGGCATTTGAAGCAATGTGTCCACCAACGGGACATTCACAGAGAATTGTTTTAACATAGCAAGGGATTTTCCAAATTGGTCCTCCTCCTTTCTTTGCCTCAGTCTTTGTGGGAAAAGAGGGGGACACTTTGGAAATTGCAAAGGATTTTTAAGATCTTGCCTATATTTTCACCCTAAATATCAATCACCACTTGAGGAATGGGTTCTTGCACATTTTTATGAACAACCTTTTCACCCATCACTGGTTGATCTACCTTTGGCTCTTGGAAATCGGGGATCGGAACATAAATCTTTGGACTAGCCTCATTTCTTGAAAAATGTTCCACTTGCTTTCCTTCCAATTGAGATTTTTTGGCCATCTTTTTCTCCACCCGGAATAACCTCAACATCTTCAACAAACCACTAAGCATTTTTCCACTCCTAGTCATGATTGCCATGTAATGACTATCATTCTTTGGTTCAGATGAGTGATAAATTGGTATTCTACCTACTTATTTAGCTTCTAATCTTATGCTTTTGCTAGTACAAAATGGATAAATAATGCAATTTGACACGAATTTCTTCTATTTTACAAGTTTCTGTGTTTTACAAGTGTTCGGGAAAGATTCAAGTGAAAACAAGCCAAATGGAGCTAAAAGCGACTATTGATCACTGACACCAAGTTGCTCATCGCGACCACAAGAGTAAGGTCACGTGACCGCAATGCACAAGGAAAGAGTTAAAGCCACGCGATTGCAAAGTGAAGCCATATGACCGTATGAAGGAAGAAGTCAGATCTACGGGACTGTGAGGTTGAGATCACGAGACCGTGTGGAAAGAAATCGCAGAACATCATGATCGCGAGCCTGTTCACATGACCGCGATGAGGAAGTCATCAGCTGCAGGGCAAAATTGGAAATTTCCATTTTTGGAAACAACGATCCATACAAAAGACTCCTCAGTAATTTTGGAAGGAATCTTTGGCTATTCTCACAAGTTTTGGCAAATCTTGGAGAGCAAGTTCATCATCCTACACCATAGGTTTGAAGATTTGGAGGAATTTATTATAAAATCCTTAGTTTCCATTCTTCAACTCTTGTTCTTAATTGCTATTTTATTGGTGTATTTGTTGAATTGAGATTTGGGTTTTTTATTAGAGATAATACTTGTTCGAGTATTGAATTCATATCTAGATTTTGCTCTTTCTTGATTATTTGGGTCTATTGAGTCCTCCATACTTGAATTTATAGTTAATGGTTGCAAACATTGACATAGCATACTAATTTGGGTTTTTTCTTGAGAGAGTATTTCCTTAAATTTGAGAAGGTTCAATAGTGGAGATTTGAGATTCCATTCTATATTGAGGCTAGAAATAGCTCAATTTGCCGGAAACCCCCATCTAAGAGTTGGAGCTAGAGATAGCCAACACACCCAAGTTGATTTGGTTGATTATTTCTCACTCGTAGTGATTCGAGAGAATACACGAGATATATGCTCGATTGGTCGAAAGATGGTTAGGCATACCTTCAACCAAGACTACTTACGTGTTAACCAAGTGCAAGTCTTGCGAGTTGAATTCCCATTCTCTAGTCTCCCTTGTTGTCCTTTCTTGGTGAAACAAAGGTGAAGCCATTGATCAAAATCTATCTTTTATTTGATTTTATTTATCTTTTGTTTTAGTGTAAAACCACCCTTTTCGATATCCTTTACTTTTGATTAAACTTCAATAAGTTGCTTGGATTCTTTATTAGCTCGATCGCGATACATTGTTCTCTTTGGGTTTGACCCTGACATCCATTAGAAATTATAAATGTGTTTTGCTTAATGATCGCTGATACCTCCTAATTAGAGCGTACGTTTGAGCGTTATCAAAAATGTCGTTATTGATGGGGAACAATTTGGCGTATTGAGTTAGTTTAGAATTTGAGTTTACTTACTCTAGTTCAATTTTATGAATAGTTGTTTTTATTTTGTTTGGTTTGATTGTGTTGAATGATTCCATGTCATATCAAAGTGAGGATACTATAAATGAGGCAAGCTTGAAGGTGGAGACGCCCAAATCCACTCCAATCATTTTCCGACCTTATGTTTGATTGAATGGACGAAAGTCAAAATAATAAAGCTTTTGGAAGACCTTGGAAGGAGGATGGATGAAGGTTTATCTGATTTTAAGTTTGTCATGGAAAGAAGGGAAAATGACGTTCCTCACTTGAAGGCGAAAAAGTGCAAAATGCAAAATCAAGAGAATGGCCTTCTCATGTTCAAACCTTCACCCCGGGATTGTCACCGGAAGTTTGATTCAAGTTTGGGTTGAAGGTTCAAATCTTCCAAGCAGAGATCTAGATGGTGAGGTAACTTGCGTCGTGCCGTGATGTTAAATTGTGCGCTTAATGGGAGGCAACCCATCATTTTTATGCTATACTTCACTTTTTGTTTCTTTTTGATTTGTATTTAGGTGCCCAAAGTAATAAAAAGAGGAACCAAGTGTTGAGAAGCACCAAAAATACCTTTGAAAAACATGCTTTTCGCACCTGGAAGAGTGCCCGTCACACATTCCATCGTATAAGCAACCACTGAGCTGGGAAAAAATATTGGCATGTGCAAAAGTTGTGCATTTTGCACCTCCCAAAGTGTGTGTTGTACCCGGTGTCACATATCAAACTAGTGCACTGTGCAAAAATTTAGAAAACTCAGATAATGCTAAGGCATCACGATCGCGAACCCTGACCCTCACGATCGCAATGAGGTAAATTCTTTCTGACTCTTTGCGACTGCGTGAACAGTTCGTGATTGCGTGAAGTAAAGTGATTTTAACTCATCATGATCACGTGATAAGGCCACGCAATCGCGAGGCACTGAACGGTTTCCACGTAATAAAAGTTCAAAGAGCCATTTCAAAAGCAAAAATTTCCTTTGAACTTGGCTTCTTTTCTCTTCCAAGGTAAAAATAAAAATCTACCATCAACTTCAACTCCATAGAATCTTTGAAACTCCACAGGTATGATCTCCATTTTCTCAACTTTGATTCACCCTTATTGATCTAAAGTAAGTTGCTTTAAAAACCCAAGTGGGTGTCATTTTTTGCTTTCAATAATATGTGTGAATCAGGTGTTGTGGTATGAATTTTGGGTGCAATCTGGTTGGGGGATGGAATACTATTGGTTTACTGATTTTTGGGATAAAAAATGACCCCCATGTGATATAAAAATTGTGAACTAAAGGGTGCAAGGTACCTATTCGACAAAATGTCTGAACGAATTTTTCTGGGAAAAAAGATGATCTTCGTAATCGCGACGCCCAATCCCGAGATCGCGATGACCAACTTCCCTGAGCTTTGCAATCATGATGCCCAATTCCTCGATCGCGATGACTTAATTTTTTGATAAAAATATAGATTGGTCTTTGCGATCGCGATGAAAAATCCCGCGATCGCAATGACCAGTTTTCACAGTCCCAAAATAGCGGCTCTGCCCATCTTTGTTCGGGATCATTCTGGCTTGTTTCTTTGGCCTAATCATGTCCCAACACATTGTTTTACGTGCCTATATTTGTGTTTGACAATTATGTTCCTCATGTAGGTACTTAAGGCTTGAAGATGGTTGAAATTGAAAATGAAGATGCCAACCAAGTGGCTGACGACGAATATTTTAACCAAGGAACCTTCGTCTCCCTCAAGTGCTCCCAACTATATGATCATTACTTTACAAAGCCAATCACGAGGGAGCGAGGTATTATGTTGGATGGATTAGAAGAGAAGTGGGCCGACTTCCATAGAAAATAGGTTACTAGTGGGTGGTTGTGGTTCGCCGCCAAGCCTATCAAAGCAAACTTTGCCGTGGTCCATGAATTTTATGCTAATGCGGCTGAGACAAACTTTGCCAATGACTTGGTTGTGATGGTTTGGGGCAAGTTGGTTCGTTTTGATCTGACTTTGATCAATGGATACTACAACCTCCCAAATGTTGACAATGCCATATACAAAGCCCGAGCTACAGAAATGGGGACTAATTGGTTTGTGGAGCACTTACATAATGGCACAGTCCCGCAATACATAGCATTGAATATGAGGATTTAGTCCTTTAAGTTTAACCTTGAAGCCTGCACTTGGCTTTCAAACATTTGTGCCTGAGTTATGCCTTCCAAGAATGAATTTGATGTGACCACCAATAAAGCAAGGGTCATTTGTGCTATGATGGAGGGTCTTCCGGTGAATGTAAGGCAACTGATCGTGCAAGAAATTCAACAAGTGGTCCTTGACGGTAGCAAAAGTTTGCTCTTCCCTTCATTGATCACTCACTTATGTTATGAAGATGGGGTTTCAAAGAGGGATGGTGAAAATAAGAGGAAGCCCGAATAATTGATTCACCCTCTAAAGAAGAGAGGAGTCGTGCAAGCATCGAAGAAGAGGAAGATCGATCTAGATTCACCCTCATTTAGTCTATTCTATGGGTCTAGCAAGGCACTTGAGTTAGCTGCTGCTGCTGAGGCTATTGTCCCCCTCAGAATTGGGCCCCCGACACTTTGCCACATCTCTAGTCAGGTCTATGGCATGGATACCCATCTTCGTCAGATTGTAGCGGGTCTACCATCAGGTCTGGGTGAGAGTTCTACCTCACCAGTAACCGATCCATCATCCTCCACTAATTCTAGTGGCCCTACCCTAGCTAGTATAGTGAGACAGTAGCAACACATCAAAGAGAGGTTGGCTAAGGTAGAAAGGCGACAAAAAAAGTAGAGGGACCATGATAGGAAGAAAAGCAAGTTACTCACGAAGATGATAAGAACTCTGAGGAAGCTGTGCAGGTCTGAGGATGAGGATGATGCTGATGAGGGAGATTGGGTCCTTTCTAGGCCTAGTAGCTCTGGTTCTGAGTGATACACCCTTCAGGGAGCTCCCTTAAACTCTTATCTTATTTTGATGCAGTAAGGACACTACAATTTGCTAGTTGGGGGTGGCTGACATACTTTATCTAGATGGTTTTGTTTTGTTTTGTTTTGATTGTTGTATATTGTTATGCCCTTTTCGGGCTTGCTTATTTTGATGTTAGATATCAGTGCGCCCTTGTCGGGCTTGTTTTACATTATGGTGCCCTTGTCGGGTTTTGAAGTTCTTATGGATGAAATTAATGGTTTAGGTTGCTAGTTTCTTTTTTCTTATAGATTCTTTGTTTTCTTTTGGAGCTAGGGGAAGTCTGAGTACCCGTTAGGCTAGATAGAACTTGCTAAATCTGAGAACACTGCATCGCACATGTCGACGTGTGAACCGCATGAGCTTCGCACAAGCCACTGCCTGGTTTGTGCGTTGCATATGCGAACCATATTTTGACATGTGTGAATCGCATTTGATGCATTTTATGTTGAGATTGGTGTGTTGATGAGCCTTGAGTGGTCATATTGATTTAGATAGATGAATTGGCCCATTGATATACTGAGTGATTTCATTCTTAAGGGCAAATCATCATTTTTTGAGATTTTGGTTGCGGGTGACTTGTTTTGTACTAATGGAGTTAGTCTTGCATGATAATTGAAGTAGGCATACCCTTCCAAAAAAATTTGTGAAAAATGCATGGCAAAGAATGATGTGTGTGACAACTCCTTTAATATTTTTGTCATTCTTAAGCATTGGTGGTGATAACTTGGAATTGAAAAATGTGACTCTATTTATTCTTATTTAGGAGAAAAATTGATCTTTCTTGAATGATTCGCATGCCATGTGTGGTGAGGTTTAGTTGAATAATTCTTGTGCTTGCTTGTGTTAACTAGAACTTGCCCGGTTAGTCTTTAAACCTAGCCTTGATTACCTTTGATTGAAGAAATGATCTTGGTCCTTCTTTGTGATTATCGAAGCCCACTTAGCCTTAAAAGCCACCATTGCACTTAAATTGAATCATTAGTGACCCCTCCTGAGCCTAATACCTTTTCTTTGGAAACCTTGATACAAGCCTTGAACCATTTTTGAACATGAATCCTTCTCTTGAACCCGTCCCTCCTTGAACTCTACAAGTGTGAAACCAAGGCTAAAAGCCTAATTTTGGGGGTTGATAAAAGGTACCTTGGAGGAGTTCTAACTGAGTAAATCATGGTTTGTTGCTTAAAAAGAATTGTCAAAAAGAAGGAAGAATTTGAAAAAGAAAGAAAAATAAAAGGAAAAGAGGAAAGGATAAAAAAGAAATGAATACTCCAAGGTGAATAGAATGATAAAGATTTGGGCCCCGAATGAAAAATAAGTGAAATAGGTGCCTCGTGTTGAAGGAAAATGAAAAGAAATGGCTTGGGTTTTGAATTGGAATAGTTGTTTAGAGTTAGAGGAGGATGTAGTCACTTGAATCAAAATATATATCCTACCTTTCCCCGAGCCTACATTACAAGCTTAGAAAAGCCCTTTGAGATCTCCGATCGATCATTTTTGAGCTAGTGGAAAATAAAAATAAAGGCAAGCTTATGGTTGATACTTGTTGGTGCTTGAAATTCTTTGTGAGTGCGAGTATTTGTCCATTTGTCCCTTTTGATTGTCTTTGTACATATTGTGTTTTTGGGAATTTCATTCTTGTGAGGGCATGCGAATTAGGATAGTTGGTGATGTTGATAAATTCTGAAAATAAGTCAAATGAGCATGTTGAGTAAACTAGTGGTTTTGAGTAACTTCTTGAAGATTAGTTGTTGTCACGTGGTTGCTCTTGTAGTCCCATTGCATGCTTGAATTGTGTTTGAATGGAGGGAATGCTTATATAAAGTTATCATGTGATTGACTAATCTTTAGTACCAACTGAAGTCATACTTGGTGATTGAAATGGGTTTTCCTTGGCTTGAAGTGATGTCCTTGCACTTGTGTTGTGTGCCTCTTGAAATAGAATTTTTTAGTTGATTGAGGACAAGCAATAGTTCAAGTTTGGGAATTTGATAAGTTGGTATTCTACCTACTTATTTAGCTTATAATCTTATGCTTTTGCTAGTATAAAGTGGATAAATAGTGCAATTTGACACAAATTTCTTCTATTTTATAGGTTTCTGTGTTTGAGAACTGTTCGAGAAAGATTCAAGTGAAAATAAGTCAAATGGAGCTAAAAGGGACTGCTGATCACTGACACCAAGTTGCTCATCACGACCGCGAGGGTAAGGTCACGCGACCGCGATGCACAAGGAAAGAGTTAATGCCACGCGACTGCAAAGTGAAGACATGCGACTACATGGAGAAAGAAATTAGAGCTACGCGACTGCGAGGTTGACATCACGTGAACACATGGAAATAAATCACAGAACCTCAAGATTGCAAAAGCCTGTTCACGCGACTGCGATGAGAAAGTCATCAGCTGCAGGGCAGAATTGGAAATTTCCATTTTTGGAAACCCCAATCCATACAAAAGACTCCTCAACCATTTTTGAAGGCATCTTTGGCTATTCTCACAACTTTTGGCAAATTTTGGAGAGCAAGTTCATCATCCTACACCATAGGAGTGAAGATTTGGAGGAATTTATTGTAAAATCCTTAGTTTCCATTCTTCAATTCTTGTTCTTAATTGCTATTTTATTAGTGTATTTGTTGAATTGAGATTTGGGTTTTGTATTAGCGATAATACTTGTTTGGGTATTGAATTCATATATAGATTTTGCTCTTTCTTGATTATTTGGGTCTATTGAATCCTCCATACTTGAATTTATAGTTAATGGTTGCAAACATTTACATAGCATACTAATTTGGGTTTTTGCTTGAGAGAGTATTTCCTTAAATTTGAGAAGGTTCAATAGTGGGAATTTGGTATTCCATTATAGATTGAGGCTAGAAATAGCTCAATTCACCGGAAACTCCCATCTAAGAGTTGGAGCTAGAGATAGACAACTCACCCAAGTTGATTTGGTTGATTATTCCTCACTCGTAGTGATTCAAGAGAACACATGAGATATATGCTCGATTGGTCGAAAGACGGTTAGGCATACCTTCAACCAAGACTACCTACGTGTTAACCAGGTGCAAGTCTTGTGAGTTGAATTCCCATTCCCTAGTCTCCCTTGTTGTCCTTGCTTGGTGAAAAAAGGTGAAGCCATTGATCAAAACCTATCTTTTATTTGATTTTTTTATCTTTTGTTTTAGTCTAAAACCACCCTTTTCGATATCTTTTACTTTTGATTAAACTTCAATAAGTTGCTTGGATTCTTTATTAGCTCGATCGTGATTACATTGTTCTCTTTGTGTTCGACCCTGACATCCATTGGGAATTAGAAATGTGTTTTGCTTAATGATCGCCAATACCTCCTAATTAGAGTGTACGTTTGATCATTATCAGTGAGTATCACTAGGAAGTGTGCTTTTGAGCCTAGGATTCATTTGGGTGGACATTTGAGTCATTTGGGATTCAAGATGTTTTATTGAAGCCGAATGAGAGCTCATAGTTTGGCATAGGGTGGATACCTTACCCTTTTATTCTCTAACACTCACATCGGTCGACTCAGCTCTTTTTACTACTCTCACAAGCATATCTTTAATTTTTGAGCTTTCAAGATCAATCACAGAGGCTTGAGTTTTATTAACATCGATCTTAGGAGGTGGGACATAAGCATTGGCACTCTGATTATTGAATCGGTCTCTTTCCTTGTCCCTATCTCTCCAACTACCATCCCTATCTTGATTGCATTCTCGGTATCTCCAATTTCCATCACGATCTTTATTCTAAACATGATTACCATTGTCCTGTCTCCAAAAGCCTTGATTAGCACCTTGGTAACTAGGGTGGGAACCTACACCTTAGTTCACTATGAAACAAGCTTCCTCTTCATAAAGAGGGTATACATCAATATCATCATGTGATCTATTCCCTTGGGAACAAACAAATTGCATTAACACTTTTAGTACCCGTACCCATGGCATTTTTAGTGAAAAATTCCAATTGGGTCATTATCTTGGCCATAGCCTCTTCCCTCTCTTATTCTTTTTGCATTTTTTCCTTAGTACCAATCACGGAGGTAAAACCCCTTGCCACCTCGGTTTCCCGAGTGTTCCAAGCATAATTTGTCTTTGTCATTCTATCAAGTAAAGTCTTAGCAAGACCAAAGTTTTAATCCAGCAAAGAATTACCGACTAGATTGGTTGGAACTACCTTATTTATCGAATCCAAGGACCTATAGAAAAGTTGTAACAAAACTTTATCGGGGAGGGCATGGGTTGGACATTGTATTATGTTTTTTAAATGCAACCACACCTCATGAAGAGGTTCACCCAACAATTGTCTAAAATTTGTGTTCTCATCATGAAGTTAAAATATACTGGATGAGAGAAGAATTGATCAACAAAAGCTTCAATGAGCTCATTCCAATATGTAATGGAACCTTCAGGAAGTTTCTCAAGCCATGTAGTTGCTTCCCCCGTCAGGGAGAATGGAAAGAGCCTCAAGTGAATCGATTTTTGGCTAATATTTGTGATGTTGAAGGCTTGGCAAATCTCCAGAAAATTCTTAATATGACAATTTGCATCCTCGTGCGGGAGTCTTCCAAATAGCCCCTTTATTTGCAATAGATGCAACATTGTACTTATGATATGAAATACAGCATTCCCCATTATTGGAGCTAGGCGAATGACGCTTGCCACACCCGCATGACCCATTGGGTAATCTTCATCCATTTGACCATCAAAACTATCATTGTTGTTGGCGTAGTTACTCATGTTGTCACCTAGAGAAATTCAAAAACAACAAAAAGAATGAATTGAAACAATGTGCAAACAAGAGTGTTTCAAAGCACAAAATGGAAAATCTATAATCTAATGCCCGGCAGCAGTGCCAAAATTGATAATGCCTAAATCTACCCTCTCAATCAAGAAATGGTGTACTCGGTCGTTGGCAATATAATTTACCCTACTAGGTAGGGATCAATCCCACATGGATTAGGACACATATTCAACCAAATTTTTATTTCAAATCACTACTCGAATGCACATTGAATAAACAACAATTTAGTAAAATTAAAATGGGGGGTTTGTTTGTAACAAGATTGTTTCAAATCAACAATAACCAATTTCAACACGTAACACAATTGAATTTCAATTAAGTAAGGAAGCCTAGGGGTATGTTGGATAGGGTAGTAATTATAACTGTGTGATTAACAATTGACTTTGATCGTAATATTACGATATAAGTAGCATTGGTTTAGGATATGTTAAAGGTCTCTCAACCCAATAAAATCTCTACTAGTGGGTTTTCTCAAACCCAAGGTGAATATTTAATTAACCAACCAATTAGAGCACAAGTAGACTAAGCTATCTCTAGCCCTAGTCCATAGATGGAAAAATCACCAAATCATTGCTAATAATGAGTTCTTACCCAATTCAAATCTCCTTTCTCAAGCAAGATATGAACTAGAGAACTAAATTAATGTTTGCTACCATTAATTTTATATTGGAAACTTGAAGAAATCATTGGACCTATAATCAATAATCAAATCTATGATCAATTTATAAACACCCAATAATAATTACATACCCATCATTACACATACCCCTAGAAATAGAATTAGCTATTCATAGTAATGGAAAAAGAGATTATACCCAAAGTGTTTTCCTCCAATTCATCCATAAGTAGTAATAATTTCCAATTCCAAGCTTTTATTTAGAAATAATGGTGTTTTCTCCAAGGAAGAAGATGATTTCAGTAGTACTTTCTTCTTTCTTAGTACAAGTTACATAATGTAATGTTAAGAATTCAATGATAATCATCCTAAAATCTAGAATTGTTCTTTTATAAGCCTTAATTTGTCTAAAAAGATCCAAAAAAAATAACCCCATGCGATCACTTGCGTTCCACTTACGACTCACTTGCAGGCGTAATTTCCCACTTGTGACTCGTAATTGTCCTGAGAAGTTACCAGTTCACTGGTTGCTGTTTGCGTTAGAATGGCATCCACAATTGCCTATTTGCACTCGCAACTGCCAAAGCCAGTCTTTCTAGAATCCATTCTTGGGAATATGGATTATACCCTTCATTTGCAGTCCACTTGCACCCGCAAGTGGCCTTTTGCGCTTCGCAGTTGTAAGTTTTTGGTTTGTGTTCTTTCTTCAACTTATCACTTGGGTTTTCCTTCTTTTCTTGTCTTCTTGGGTTAATTCTTGTTTTACATCAAAACTATTGAATGTCTGCATATGTGAACATCAAGACATAAGAATCTTCTTAAAATCATAAGATTTAGGAAATAATTAACGCTTAAGAGCTCAATAAATTGGTATATTACTATAATACCCCGAGATTCGAACTAACTATCAAACACAAAATCTAGAAATTTTCTCCAGCCGTTAGAACCTAAGGGCAGACACCATGGGCGTCAAAGCTCTGACGGGCCGTGGGACACATCATGAGGGTCATCTAGTGGCTTTGAGACACAGTCATCCCTTTTCTGATAGCCTTGGGCGATGGGCATGGCATCCACCATGGGACGTTGGCCCCGCTGTCGGGATCCTCTTGTGACCCTTTCCCCAATCCCTTTATGTTTTGACGAGTGGTCACCATTGGCATCACGGTTGCGATAAGCCATGGGAACCTGCAGTGGAAATCCTTCAGCAAACCTCCAAGGCTCAGCTAGCTCTCCGATGCCTTGGACCGATGGGCGGTCATGGGTGAGACGCCCGTCAGGCAGCCTGTCCGGCGAGGATTTTTCTGCAAATTCCTATTTAAGTAAGGGTTATTCTGGTCTTTTCCCCTATTCTTTTAACTCCTAACTAAGGTTATTTTGGCCACTTTTAGTAGGGTTTTATCCCCTAATAGCCTAGGTATTTTATCAAAACCTTCATTCAATTCTAAAAGAGGAAAAGGGTCTTCTTCCTCCCAGCTTCAAGCTCCAAGCTAAGGACCTCCATCTTCAAGCCTCCATCCTTCCAAATCTAGACTAAGATTACTCCAATTTAGGTATGTGGGTATTCAATAAGGGATTGCTTTCACCCTTATGCCCAAAATCCCCAAGTTTTACTTTGATTTATGCACATATGAAATTAGGGCTCTTAGCCAAATTGGGGAAAATCTTATGTATTCAGTTTTAAAGCATCAATTCATGGTTTCTCACTCTTTACCCATGATTTATTTGAGATTCCTTAATTATTTTCAAAAGCCCATGTATTGAGAATGAATTATAGCATGATTTCATTAAATTGCATGTTTTCAAGTAAAATTAGCATGTTTAGATAACATGGCCTCAAGTATCACGAAATTGCATGCCCCTTTCTTCAAGTTATGAATTTAGAAAGGAAAGTATGTTTTGAATTATGGCTATTCTAAGCTTTAAGACTTATGATTTGAGATTTTATGACATTAGATATGTCACAAGTATTATATGAGCTATATATATGTTTTGGGAGTAGTATTTAGCATTGAGCAATGAGGGTTCTAGACAATCCAAGTCCAAAACTACGTTGCTAGCATAGGTTAAGAGGTCCTTGTTAGTTAAGAGTGTCTCCTCATGCAAGAGGGTCCTCGTTAGATGAGAGTGTCTCATCTAGCCCAATGGGCATTATGAAAGTGGTTCCATGCTATGTCATGAATGGTGCCCCGTTCCTTGGCAAGGTTTTGGGCAGCTTTGCCAACTAGGGTTATATAGTTGGATTCCATGTAGCTCACATGGTCTATTGTCGATTATAAGAAACTCTCGTATGAATGTTTTTCAGTCTTATGTTATTCCATTTCATGTTTTATGCTTAACTATAATATTTACCTATGATCTCTCTTATTATGAATGAACTCAGTTTTAGGTATGTTTTAAGTATGTTTTTACCATATTTATGCATATCTCACATATTCAGTACATCCTATAGTACTGATGCATAATATTAAGCTGCATCCTTTTGATGTTGCAGATTCAGGTTTCCATCCTCAGACATGTGGCTAGAGTTCGTAGACCATTCAGCGACCATTGGTGAGTCCTTATTTTTTGAGGGCTAGTTTTGAGTCTAGCTTTTCATCACTTCTTTAGTACTTAGAGTTAGCAGGGGTCTTGTCCCAGCAACTCCTTATTCCATGTGTACAGGCTTTTCAGACATGGACAATTATCCTGGTTTCTCGTTTCAAATTGTGTTTCTTCTAGATATTTACCTATTATGAAGTTTGTTGCCTATCTTTCTAATTATGCTTCTGCTATGTTTCTTATATTTGTCTAAGTTATGCTATGACTAAAGATTAACTTAGGGCACTTGTGGTGTCGGGTCCCATGTTACACCTAGGGGGTAGTCTCGAGGCATGATAAACTTGGTATCAGAGCATCAGATTCAAGAGTCCTAGGGTGGCTAAAAGCTACATCAAGTAGAGTCTCTTTCATGGGTGTGAAGTGCATCACATTTATGAGAAGGAGGCTATGAGATGTTTTAGGAAAAATATCACTTCTTTCATGATCAATATCATGCGATAGAGTTTAACTCTATTACTCCTATAATCCAACCTTTATGCATTTCAGATTAGGCCCTCTCATCATGCCATGCCTTGTAGAGCTCCTCGAAATGTTGATCCTCTGATTCCAGACTCCGAGTTCACAAATGTGGAGTTCATGAATGCCATCCATATGCTAGCCCAAACTATGGACGCTCAGGCTAATCAGCAGGCCCCTAATCCCGTTCACCCTCAAGGTGGATCAGTTGTGGCCTAAGTTCGAGACTTCATTCGGATGAATCCTCTTTAGTTTTGGGGTTCTAAGGTTGGGGAAGACCCGCAAAATTTCTTGGATGAAGTGAAGAAGATTTTAGGAGTGATGCAGGTGATTGGTGTTGAGCTAGCTTCCTATCAGCTCAAGGATGTAGCTCACATTTGGTACACTTAGTGAAAGGATGCTAGGGCTAGGGATGTGGTCCTAATGACTTGGGAGTGCTCTGAAAGGGCTTTACTTGATCGGTTCTTCCCTAGGGAGTTGAGGGAGGCTAAGGCCAAAGAGGTCATGAATTTGAGTCAAGGCTCTATCTCGGTTTAGTAATATAGATTGAGGTTCACTCAGATTTCTAGGTATGCTCCTTCTATGGTGGTTGATCCGAGGGATCATATGAATAAGTTCATTTATGGTGTGTCAGACTTGGTGAAAAAAGAGTGCAGAGCTGCTATGCTTTTGGGGGACATGGATATTTCTAGACTTATGACACATGCTCACCAGATTGAGGGAGATAAGTTGAAGGAAATAGCAAGGGAGAACAAGAGGGTAAGATCAAAGAGTTTGGGTTTTAGCCATCAGAGGTCAAGAGGCGGAAACTGTTCTTCATTTTAGAAGAGGTCATCAGGAGCTGTACATTCTTCAGCTAGTGCTCCCACTAAAGACCCCAGGCCTCTTCATGATCAGACAGGTAGATGATCCAGTTCCTATTTTCAGGGGAAGGGGATCCCTTAAATAACTTGCAATAAATATAGTAGAAGTCACCTCGGTGAGTGTCTAGCTGGTTTAGGTGGATGCTTTGGGTGTGGTCAGGTTGGACACAAGATTAAGGATTGTCCTTTGACTAAGAAGGGATAGGGAGGTGGTAGGACTTAGTCTACTCCAGAAGCCCTAGGAGGTTAACTGGCCTAGCAGGGCACTGCTCCTAGTTTAGGTGGTGTTCAGCGCCAAAACTGCCTTTATGCCATGTCATCTCGCCAGGACTGGGAGAGCTCCCTGGATGTTTTCACTGGTATGTAGAATGTATTCTCTCATGATATCTATGCTTTATTGGACCTAAGATCCTCCTAATCTTTGGTGACCCCTTATGGTGCTTGCAAGTTAAAAATTAGTCCTGAACAACTTTTAGAACCTTTTTATGTTTCTACTCTTGTTGGTGAGTCAGTCCTAGACAAAAAAATTTACAAAAATTGCCCTATCTCAATCCTTCATAGAGTCACTTCAGGGATCTAGTAGAGTTGGAGATGATTGATTTTGATGTTATTCTCGGTATGGATTGGTTGTATGCATGCTATTCCTCAGTTGATTGTCGTACCCAAGTTGTCATTTTCAAGTTTCCAAATGAACCTGTCTTAGAGTGGCAATGTAGTCCTCCATCCTCAAAGGGTCATTTCATATCTTATCTCAAAGCTAGGAGGATGATTTCTAAGGGTTATGCCTATCATATAGTTTGAGTTATGGATATGGAGTCTGAAACCCCATCTTTCTAGCAAGTTCCTATTGTAAATGAGTTTCCAGAAGTGTTTTCTGAGGATTTTCCCGGAGTTCCTCCCGAGCGGGAGATTGACTTTGTGATAGACCTTCTCCCAGATACGCAACCTATCTTTATTCCTCCTTAAAGGATGGATCTAGTGGAGCTTAAGGAACTAAGAGATAAGTTGTAAGACCTCTTTGATAAGGGTTTTATTTGACCCAGTATCTGTCCATGGGGTGATCCAATCCTATTCGTGTGTAAGAAGGATGGTTCTCTCAAAATATTTATTGACTATCGTCAGTTGAACAAGGTCACAGTCAAGAATAAGTATCCCATCCCTAGGATTGATGACTTGTTCAACAAGCTTCAAGGTGCTAGTTATTTCTCCAAGATTGACCTCCGGTCCGGTTATCTTAAGCTACGTGTTTGAGAGTGTGACATTCCAAAGACAACCTTCAGAACTCGGTATGGTCATTATGAATTGTGTGTTTAAACAGTATTTGGATATATTTGTGATTGTTTTATTTGATGATATTCTTATCTACTCTCAGAGTGAGGAGGAGCATGTAGACCATTTGAGAGTTGTGTTGCAAAGTCTCAAGGATCGACAGTTATTTGCTAAGTTCAGTAAGTGTGAATTCTGGATGTAGTCTGATGCTTTTCTAGGTCATGTTGTGACTAAAGAATGTATTCGAGTGGATTCGCAAAAGATAGAGGCAGTGAAGAATTGGCCTAGCCCCCCCCATAAGATATTAAGAGATTTTTAGGTTTGGCTAGTTACTATAGGAGATTTGTGGAAGGGTTTTCTTCCATAGCAGCCCCATTTACCAATTGAATCAGAAGAAGGTTAAATTTTAGTAGTCTGATCTGTGTGAGAAGAATTTTCAGGAATTGAAGACTAGGTTAACGATAGCTTAAATTTTGGCTCTACCCGAGGGCTTAGATGACTTTGTTGTGTATTGCGATGCTTCTAAGATTGGTTTGGGTTGTGTTTTGATGCAACATGGTAAGGTGATTGCTTGTGCTTCCAGACAACTTAAGATTCATGAGAAGAACTACCCTACTCATGATCTTGAGTTAGCGGCCGTGCTTTTTGCCTTGAAGATTTGGAGGCACTACTTGTATGGTGTTCATGTGGATGTATTCACTGATCACAAGAGTCTTCAGTATGTGTTCACTCAAAAGGAATTGAATCTTCATCAGAGAAGATGACTTGAGCTTCTTAAGGATTATGATATAAGTGTGCTTTACCATCCGGGTAAGGCCAATGTAGTGGTGGATGCACTTAGTAAGTTGTCTATGGGTAGTGTGTCTCCGGTTGAGGAAGAAAAAAGGAATTAGCCAAGGATGTTCATAGACTTTCTCGATTAGGAGTTCGGCTTATGGATTAGATAAATGGTGGTGTCATTGTTTAGAATGATTCTGAATCATCTTTGGTAGCTGAAGTGAAAGAAAAGCAAGATAGTGATCCTATTTTGCACCAGTTGAAGGGTGCAGTTCTTCAGCAAAGAGTAGAGGTTTTCTCTCAAGGGGGAGATGGTGTGCTTCGATATCAGGGCCGATTATGTGTTCCTAACATAGATGGGTTGAGACAACAGATTTTGACAGAGGCTCATAGCTCCAGGTATTCTATTCATCCCGGTGCCACCAAGATATACCGTGACCTACGAGAAGTCTATGGTGGAATGATATAAAGAGGGACATATCAGATTTTATGGCTAAGTGTCCCAATTGTCAACAAGTGAAGGTAGAGCATTAGCGGTCGAGTGGTATGACTCAGGATACTGATCTTCCTACTTGGAAGTGGGAAGCGATCAATATGGATTTCATTACAGGCTTGCCTCGCACTCGTAGGCAACATGATTCTATTTGGGTGATCGTCGATTGGATGACTAAGTTAGCCCACTTCTTGGCTGTCAAGACTACAGATTCAACAGAGTATTATGCTAGACTCTACATTCATGAGAGAGTCAGATTGCATGGGGTTCCATTTTCCATCATTTCAGATAGGGGTACTCAGTTCACATCCCAGTTTTATAGGTCGTTTCAAAAAGGCCTTGGTACTCAAGTTAAACTTAGCACCACTTTTTACCCATAGACGGATGGCCAAGCAGAGCATACTATTCAGACCTTGAAGTACATATTGAGAGCTTGGGTGATTGATTTCAAAGGTAATTGGGATGATCACTTACCTCTTATCAAATTTGCCTACAACAACAACTTTCATTCTAGCATCCAGATGGCTTCCTATGAGGCACTTTATGGTCGATGATGTAGATCTCCTATTGGTTGGTTTGAGGTAGGTGAGGAAGCTTTGATTGGTCCAGATTCAATTCATGAGACTATGCAGAAAGTTCAGATCACTAGGGAGAGGTTGAAGACTACTCAGAGTCGATAGAAATCATATGCAGATGTGAGAAGAAGGGAGTTAGAGTTTGAGGTTGATAATTGGGTATTTCTGAAGGTGTCACCCATGAAGGGAGTGATGAGGTTTGGTATGAAAGGGAAACTTAGTCCCCGCTATGTAGGTCCCTACAAAATTTTGAAGTGAGTTGGTAGTGTTGCTTATAAGTTAGAGTTGCCAGAAGATTTAGAAGCGGTTCATACGGGTTTCCATGTTTCCTTGTTGAAGAAGTATGTTAGTCATCCGACCTTAATCGTTCCCTTGGAAGATGTGAGTGTTAAGGATAGACTTACTTATGAGGAAGTTACCGTGCAGATTCTTGATCATTAGATTTGGAGGTTGAGAAACAAAGAAGTCGCTTCGGTAAAAGTCCTTCGGAGTAATCAGTTAGTTTAGGGAGCTACTTGGGAAGCAGAAGCAGCCATGAAAGCCAAGTACCCTTACCTCTTTCTTTCTAACTCAGATTCATCCTGAGGTAATAATTTCCTCCTTAGTATGTACATCTGATTCTATCGCCTCAGTTTCCCTCATGATCCTAGCTTGCACTCATGTTTTCCGAAGTTAGTTAAACCATGTTTTAAGATAAAAGGTCAGTTTTCATGCTTATTCTTCTGTTTTCATATTTTATTGGTTGGTTGGGTTGCTTTCTCTAACGTTTTCCTTACTTAGTCTTCATTCGAGGATGAATGATCCCAAGGGGGAGATATTTTAACAACCTGGGATTCAAACAAGCTATCAAACTCAGAATCTATAAATTTTCTGCAACTGTTGGACCTCTTGGGTAGCCACTACGGGCGTCGGAGCTCCAACGGGCCGTGGGGTGCATTATGGGAGTCGTCCAGTGGATTTGATCTATAGTCATCCCAAGTCTGATGGCCTTGGGTGATGGGTGTGGCATCCGCTATGAGACGTAGGCCCTTCCATCGAGATCCTCTAGTGACCCTTTTCCCAATCCCTTTGTGTTCTGAGGAGCGGTCACCACAGGCATCGCGGTTGCGATGGGCCATGGGAACCCACCATGGAAATCTTCCAGCAACCCCTCAGGGTCAGCTAGCTCTTCGAATCCTTAGAGTGATGGGCCATCGTGGGTCCGACGCCCGTCAGGCAGCCCATCCGGTGAGGATTTTTCTGCAAATTCCTATTTAAATTAGGGGTATTTTGGTCTTATCCCCTATTCTTTTAACTCCTAAGTGAGGTTGTTTTGGCCATTTTTAGTAGGGTTTTATCGCCTAATAGCATAAGTCCTTTCTCAAAACCTTCATTCAATTCTAAAAGAGAAAAATGGTCTTCTTCCTCCAGGCTTCAAGTTCCAAGCTAAGGACCTCCATCTTCAAGCCAACATTCTTCCCAATCTAGACTAAGAAAGATCCAATTCAGGTATGTGGGTATTCAATAAGGAATCCTTTCACCCTTATGCCCAAAACCCCCAAGTTTTACCTTGATTTATGAACTTATGAAATTAGGGTTCTTAGCCAATTTGGGGAAAATCTTATGTATTCAGTTTTAAAGCATCAATTCAAGGTTTCTCACTCTTTACCCATGATTTATTTGAGATTCCTTAATTATTTCCAAAAGCCCATGTATTGAGAATGAATTATAGCATGATTTCATTAAATTGCATGTTATCAAATAAAATTGGCATGTTTAGATAACATAACCTCAAGTATCAAATTGCATGCCCCTTTCTTCAAGTTATGAATTTAGAAAGGAAAGTATGTTTTGAATTATGGCTATTCTAAGCTTTAAGACTTATGATTTGAGATTTGATGATATTAGATATGTCAAAAGTATTATATGAGCTATATGTATGTTTTGGGAGTAGTATTTAGCACCGAGCGATGAGGGTTCTAGATAACCCAAGTCCAAAACTATGTTGCCAGCGTAGGTTAAGAGGGTCCTCGTTAGTTGAGAGTGTATCCTCATGAAAGAGGGTCCTCGTTTGTTGAGAGTGTCTCCTCTAGCCTGATGGGCATTATAAAAGTTGTTCCACGCTATGTCATGAATAGTGCCCCATGCCTTGGCAAGGTTTGGGGTAGCTTTGCCAACTAGGGTTATATAGTTGGATTCTGTGTAGCTCACATGGTCTATTATCGGTTATAAGAAACTCCCATATGAATGTTTTTAATTCTTATGCTATTCTATTTCGTGTTTTATGCTTAACTATGATATTTACCTATGATCTCTCTTATTATGCATGAACTCAATTTTAGATATGTTTTAAGTACGTTTTTACCATATTTATGCATATCTCACATATTTAGTACATCCTATAATACTGATGCATATTCTTGTGATGCATCCTTTTGATAATGCAGATTCAGGTTTCCATCCTCAAACATGTGGCTAGAGTTCGCAGACCATTTAGCGACCGTTGGTGAATCCTCATTTTTCGAGGGCTAATTTTGAGTCTAGCTTGTTATCACTTCTTCAGTACTTAGTTTTAGCTGGGGTCTTGTCCAAGCAACTCCTTATGTCGTGTTATGAGGTTTTTCAAACATAGACAATTATTCTGGTTTTTCGTTTCAAATTGTGTTTCTTATAGATATTTACCTATTCTGAATTTTGTTACCTATCTTTCTAATTATGCTTCCGCTATATTTCTTATATTTGTCTAAGTTATGCCATGACTAAGGGTTAACTTGGGGCACTTGTAGTCTTGAGTCCCATCTTACACCTAGGGGGTAGTTCCAGGGCGTGCCAATTACCAACTTATCAGCCAACACCATGTGTTTAGCCTCAAACTTCAGAGTAATAGCAAAATCTCAAGGGCGACGCTGAAAGGGTATTTTCATCCTAGAATCCAAATCCAAGTTTTATAAAGATTAAGGGTTATTTCTAACTTCTATAAATATAATCCAAGCCTGATTTTTACACAATTTTTGACCTAGGGAGAGTTAGGAGTTGCCGTGAAGGCCAGAGAAAATTAGTTTAATCTTTTTGTTAACTAAAAGGGCTATAATGACCAATTATATAAAAAAATAAATTCAAATATTTACAAGCTTGGGCTGGCCCAAAGTGTCGAGGCCATATGACAAAGGAAACAAAATTAATAAAACAACAAATGACCTAAGACAAACAAATACAAAAAAAATCTGAAATGTGAAAAGTCAAAAGGGAAAAGTGAAAGCTTCTTCTCGAAGGTTCTGGCGATGTAGCTGAGTACAATCATTGGAGAAATCTTAGCCTCTTCCCTTTGATGCACACCCTTTGATATCACCTTGGGAGATCCTTTTACTTAGAAAGGGATGAATCTTGTTGCTTGAGTAGACAGAGATGTATGGCAAGAAGTGAATGACAATTTTGTTAACAAAGATCGATGATGTTGAAGAAAAAGATGATTTAGTGGTCTTCTATGTATTCCATGGGTATTCCAGGTAAATTTAACATCATTTGAGCTAGATCTCAATTTCTCAAATTTTTTCCTTGATGGGTTGAATCCCACAATGGAATTGATACAACCATCTAAAGAATAGACTTTTGAAATGAGTACTAACTTTACTATGATTTTACTTTCTAAGGGCCACTTGGAGATCTAACTCTATGGAGGAAACACGATAAGATCTACAAACTAAAAACACTATTTGCCACTCTCGAGTTTTGGTTACGTATTACTTGCACACTTCAATGCTCTCACCAGGTGCATAATACTGTAAACCAACTGAAATAACTTCAACTCTAGATAATAGCTTAGTGATGTATTAATTGCTTGATCTTGTATGACCCTGTTAGTAACTTGAACTTATGTTGTGAGATTGTTGTTTGCAAACTTTTAATTGTGAGATCTTGGGGACTCTATTTGTTTGATTCTAATGTAAGGAATGTTACATTTGTCTAGATTAAGAATCTTCCTTCTTGTAGTTGGAATTTCCCGATAAGAGTTGATTTCATAAGTACCTGCAAAATAAAAAACCAAGTTAGCAAAAAATTAGCAAGAGTATTTCCCTCCTTCAAGGAGTGTTGTACTCTTATTGATAATGTACTTCTAAGCCTGTTAATGGAGTTGACTTCCATTATCACACTCCATGGGGTATCCTAATCTCCCTTAAGAATGTTGACCATGGTCATGGAATTAGTTTACAAAATTATTTGGGAGAATTAGTTTTCTAGACAGTATAGTAAACATTCTCTAATGGTAATAACCTCAACCACCAAATTAGTAGAGTCTGCAATATTTATTCATGTAGCCCCCAATAGGTCATCATTGTGATCCCTCACAAAAAATGCAGCAGAACTAGGTCCAGGGTTACCTCTAGAGGCCCCATCAGTGTTGCATTTAAGCCAACCAAGAGGGGGAAGGGACTTTTTGACAATTTTATATTAATAACTTGGCCTTTAATTATCAAGCATAGCTACTACCATTGGCCAGGTCT
The DNA here is from genome assembly GCA_003996215.1 of Jaltomata sinuosa. Classification (NCBI taxonomy): domain Eukaryota; kingdom Viridiplantae; phylum Streptophyta; class Magnoliopsida; order Solanales; family Solanaceae; genus Jaltomata; species Jaltomata sinuosa. The sequence continues at coordinate 158,021 of QJPP01007108.1, read as the reverse complement.
GAGGAATTTTTTGTAACCAATTAAATCTCAATGTCTCGACCCGAAACCGAGTTGTGATGACGCCTACATAACCCCCTGATAGTCAAGCCAACCCAAATATGCAAAGATAATATTACAATATAAATAAGGAAAACGGAAGAGAAAATATATGGAAATAATGGCCAACAGTATAGATACATACAAACTATAATAAATATACAAAAATGGCCCTAAAGTGACCGAGAAGACAATAAATACACAAGAACTAAACCCGGACCTGGTGTCACCAGTACAAAAGCGTCTAAGGGGGATCAACGAGGGTGACTCATACTAGGTGATACATCAGAAAAAGATGTAGAGTGTAGTATGATTACCAAAACAACAGGTACCCAGTAGACATCATAGGCCGACCAAGCTCAAAAAGATAGTATATGATATAAACTACAGGAAAGTAAACTAACTACATGGATCTACCTAAAATCTAGTTATCAACGGAGCATAGACATAATCTAGACAAATAATGGAGATAATAATAATAACACAGAAAGAAGTAGACATCCATGGTAAAGCACAATCTATTAACCATCACGATGCAATGTGAAATCCATGCGATGCAGTATGAGGCCAATGCATGTGTGAGTTCAGGATCTTACATCGAACACACAATAAGTAAATTTAAGTCTAGAATCTTACATCATACACACGATAAGAAAATATAAGTCTGGAATCTTACATCAGACACACGGTAAGTAAACTGTAAGTCTGGAATCTTACATCAGACATACAATAAGTAAAATATAAGTCTAGAATCTTACATCAGCCAGATGATAAAATAACAGATTCTCTCTCCGAAGCTCAAGTTCGTGGAAAATGAGGCTTCTAGGCTATGAAATCCAAAATCAATAGTAAAGTGGTACAGATCATTTTAAAAGTTCAAAATGCGAAGTAAAAGTTAAAAGTCTCTTTTAAACCGGGGAGCCAACCATTTCCCTTAGAAAACTTATTTTTGTGTCATGCTCATAATCACCGAAAGGGATAAGTATATATGTACATAAAGTGCACACTCAATTAAGCACAAAATAAAAACCAAGGAATAGGTCAAGGCACTACTAAAAAAAAGCTAAAAAGAGACGGTCAAAAGGGACGTTGGCCGTCGCTTTTTTGGCCAAAAGTGATCGAAAAGTGACGGCATCACTTTCGTGGGAAAATAGCCTGTCAGTTTTCCAAAAGCGACAGACAACGTCGCTTTAAAGGTGATGGACTGCATCTCCAAGTAAAAAATGATGTATTTTTTTTTTCCAGAAAAGCGACAGACGCCGTCGCTTTGTTCTTGAACATGAAGAACAAAGCGACTGAAAGTGTCACTTTTCCTGGTAAATTTTTTCCAGAAAAGCGACGCTGCCAGTCGCTTTGTCTGGGTATTTTTTTTAAAATTCCAGAAAAGCGACAGACAAAAGAGAGCTGTCCGTCGCTTTTCTGCGTTTTTTCCAGCTGCAAAAATTTACATTTTCAATATGCACCACCTGCCATTTAAAAATCTAATTTAATACAGCCCAAACTAGCACTAATTATTGCCACAACATTCATAAAACAAATACAACATCAACAACAAACTAAAAATGAAGTAATAATGTCGTCAATTGATGACGAGGAGGAAGGAGAAGGATCTACATGACTACGACGATGACGACCAACAAAGGATGACATTTGTTGTTGAAGAGACTGGACAGTCTTAGATAAATCATCAGTGGTCTCAGTTTGTTTACTCTCAGATTCTGCCAAGGCCCTAGTAAGATCTGTGATCTGCTGCGACATATGTGAAAGCTGAACACCATAAACTGACTCAGCCTGCCGCGAGGATCCAATACCATCCAGTCCTGACTGGATTCGTCGCAAATCATTCCTAGAGCCTAGACCATAGACTCTCCCCTTTTGTCTCCCCCCGACCATTTTTTCGGTCTATATTTGAGTGGCTTCCTCGTGTGTAGGCTCGATTGGCAAGCCTAGACTTTGCTGAGTCTGTTTGTACTCAGACAAAACACATCCAAACTCATCCTCCATATAAAAAAATTAAAATTATAATATATGCATAATATATATATATATATATATATATATATATATATATGTACTTTAATTATATTTAAACTTTAAAACTTACATAGGTGTCTTGAGCCCTCTGTTCAACCCACACATCCAGATCTGACTTATTTTTTTTAATCTCTTATGTGGCCTTTCTTAAAAAGCTCAGCCTGCGTCGGAGGGCACCCCAAGTCCTTCTCCTGCAAACAAAATAAATTTACCATAATGAATTAATATAATTAATATTATTTAATCAAGTTTATATAAACGTATGTATAAGTTAAAATGTTAATATTAATATTACTTACCATTTCCCTTGCAACATCCCCTCACTCTTTGCACCCATAATGTGCAACGATCCACCTTTAACAATGCTTCTGGCTTTCTTGCCTTGTTCAGACAATGCTTTGAAGTCTTCTGAATCCCAATACTTCTTAAGTTGCTCATGAAGATGAGGTAGAAGCCAAGATCCACACTTCTTACTATCCCAAATTTTTTTAAGCCATTGGCGTAGCCTGGCACTGGCCTTCCTCTCGAAAGTAGTAGGAATGATCTTATTGTACTTTCGCTTCCAACTACACATTGTCTGAAAAAAAGAAATGATTAGTGTTAGATGATATATATATGTATGTATATTATGAAAAGTTAATATATATATATATATATGTAAAATATATACCTTAAACTCATCAAACATGGCCTATTGGATCGATCTTGGAATCTCTAACCAGGAGCTCCAAGGTTATGTAAAAAGCCTCCTAACTGCCACTTTTAGAGCACGTTGGGGATCTTTCATTGGATACCACCTGTAAAGAACATAACAAGCATGTCATCAAGTGATAAATAATTAATTAATATGAAAAAAAAACTTATCAATTAATTAGAAAAAACTTACGATGATCCATCAGGGTGAATCATGACTCTAGCAATGGCGTCCTTCTCGCCGGGTCTCAGATTCACGTCATCTTTCTCCTCAGAAAGTGCTGATGCAGTTAATGGCAAAATTCTATAACACTGAGTCAATGGGGGGTGTAGAAGTCTATGTTTCAGACTCAGAGCTGGTATCTCTAAGTCGCAAGCCTGATAAATGGGGGGAAGAAGAATCACATAGGGATGGCGTACCATATGGCGGAGGTATAGAGGGTGTAGGCATGAAAGTCATGTGATGATGAGAAGTAGTGGGTCTAGGACTATGATAATCTGCGAGATTCCTAGTGCCATAGGGGACAAACACTGGTGGAGTAGAGCGAATCTGTGGCGAAGATGAAAGAAGACCTGGAATATCGTAATTCTCTATAGTCCTCCTAGAGTTCTTCCTAGACTTATTAGACTTTCTATTACTTTTACTAGGACGACCTCGATCACCATAACCTGATGACATCGATATGCATAACCCAAAACTAATTCAAAATTTCCAAATTCAACAAATTAATTCAAAACTAATACTAACCTAAAGTTAAAAACTAATAGCAAGCATTAACCTAAACTAAGGTTCACAAAGACTAACAATTTAAACTAACAAACTTAACTTAAAAAAACTTAGATTCAATAACCTAATTCAAAAAGGTTAGAGTTAAATACTAATTCAAGATTCTAAAACAAAACCCAAAACTAATTCAAGAATCTATTTCAAATTCAAAGTTCCCAAATTCAAGATAATAATCTAATTCAAGAACCTAATTCCAAATTCTAGAACCAACCTAATTCTTGTTCAAAAAATCATTCCTAAAGTTGAAAACTAATTCTTAACTCAAAACTAACAAACTTAACTTTAAAAAGCTTAACTTAAAAAAACTAAGATTCAAGAACCTAATTCAAGTTAATAATCTAATTCAAAACCTAATTCCAAATTCAAGTTCAAGTCCTCATCCTAATTCAAGTTCAAATTCAAGTTCAAAAAAGAACCTATAGTTGAAAACTAATTATTAACTCAAAACTAACAATTTAAACTGACAAACTTAACATAAAAAACTTAACTTAAAAAAACTAAGATTCAAGAACCTAATTCAAGTTAATAATCTAATTCAAGAACCTAATTGCAAATTCAAGTTCAAGTCCTAATCCTAATTCAAGTTCCAAATTCAAGTTCAAAAAAGAACCAAAAGTTGAAAACTAATTCTTAACTCAAAACTAACAATTTAAACTAAATAACATAACTTAAAAAAGCTTAACTTAGAAAACTAAGATTCAAGAACCTAATTCAAGTTAATAATATAATTCAAGAACCTAATTCCAAATTCAAGTTCAAGTCATAATCCTAATTGAAGTTCCAAATTGAAGTTCCAAATTCAAGTTCAAAAAAGAACCTAAAGTTGAAAACTAATTCTTAACTCAAAACTAACAATTTAAACTAACAAACTTAATTTAAAAAAGTTTAACTTAAAAAAACTTAGATTCAAGAACCTAATTCAAAAGGTTAAAGTTAAATACTAATTCAAGATTCTAAAACAAAACCCAAAACTAATTCAAGAACCTATTTCAAATTCAAAGTTCCCAAATTCAAGTTAATAATCTAATTCAAGAACCTAATTTCAAATTCAAGAACCAACCTAATTCTAGTTCAAAAAATCATTCCTAAAGTTGAAAACTAATTATTAACTCAATACTAACAAACTTAACTTAAAAAAGCTTAACTTAAAAAAATTAAGATTCAAGAACCTAATTCAAAAGGTTAAAGTTAAATACTAATTCAAGATTCTAAAACAAAACCCAACACTAATTCAAGAACCTATTTCAATTTCAAAGTTCCCAAATTCAAGTTAATAATCTAATTCAAGAACCTAATTTCAAATTCAAGAACCAACCTAATTCTAGTTCAAAAAATCATTCATAAAGTTAAAAATTAATTCTTAACTAAAAACTAACAAACTTAACTTAAAAAATCTTAACTTAAAAAAACTAAGATTCAAGAACCTAATTCAAGTTTATAATCTAATTCAAGTACCTAATTCCAAATTCAAGTTTGTCCTAATTCTAATTCAAGTTCCAAATTAAAGTTCCAAATTCAAGTTAAAAAAAGAATCTAAAGTTCAAAACTAATTCTAATTCAAAACTAACAAATTTAACTTAAAAGAACTTAGATTCAAGAACTTAATTCAAAAGGTTAAAGTTAAATACTAATTCAAGATTCTAAAATAAAATCCAAAACTAATTCAAGAACCTATTTCAAATTGAAAGTTCCCAAATTCAAGTTAATAATCTAATTCAAGAACATAATTCCAAATTCAAGAACCAACCTAATTCTAGTTCAAAAAATCATTTCTAAAGTTGAAAACTAATTCTTAACTCAATACTAACAAACTTAACTTAAAAAAGCTTAACTTAAAAAAACTAAGATTCAAGAACCTAATTCAAAAGGTTAAAGTTAAATACTAATTCAAGATTCTAAAACAAAACTCAAAACTAATTCAAGAACCTATTTCAAATTCAAAGTTCCCAAATTCAAGTTAATAATCTAATTCAAGAACCTAATTTCAAATTCAAGAACCAACCTAATTTTAGTTCAAAAAATCATTCCTAAAGTTGAAAACTAATTCTTAACTAAAAACTAACAAACTTAACTTAAAAAAGCTTAACTTAAAAAAACTAAGATTCAAGAACCTAATTCAAGTTTATAATCTAATTCAAGTACCTAATTCCAAATTCAAGTTCAAGTCCTAATCTTAATTCAAGTTCCAAATTCAAGTTCCAAATTCAAGTTCCAAATTCAAGTTAAAAAAAGAACCTAAAGTTCAAAACTAATTCTTAACTCAAAACTAACAAACTTAACTTAAAAAAGTTTAACTTAAAATACTTAGATTCAAGAACCTAATTCAAAAGGTTAAAGTTAAATACTAATTCAAGATTCTAAAACAAAATCCAAAACTAATTCAAGAACCTATTTTCAAATTCAAAGTTTCCAAATTCAAGTTAATAATCTAATTCAAGAACATAATTCCAAATTCAAGAACCAACCTAATTCTAGTTCAACAAATCATTCCTAAAGTTGAAAACTAATTCTTAACTCAAAACTAACAAACTTAACTTAAAAAAGCTTAACTTAAAAAAACTAAGATTCAAGAACCTAATTCAAAAGGTTAAAGTTAAATATTAATTCAAGATTTTAAAACAAATTCCAAAACTATTTCAAGAACCTATTTCAAATTCAAAGTTCCCTAATTCAAGTTAATAATCTAATTCAAGAACCTAATTCCAAATTCAAGAACCAACCTAATTATAGTTCAAAAAATCATTCCTAAAGTTGAAAACTAATTCTTAACTCAAACTAACAAACTTAACATGAAAAAGCTTAACTTAAAAAAACTAAGATTCAAGAACATAATTCAAGTTAATAATCTAATTCAAGAACCTAATTCCAAATTCAAGTTCAAATCCTAATCCTAATTCAAGTTCCAAATTCAAGTTCAAAAAATAACCTAAAGTTGAAAACTAATTCTTAACTCAAAACTAACAATTTAAACTAACAAACTTAACTTAAAAAAGCTTAACTTAAAAAAACTAAGATTCAAGAACCTAATTAAAGTTAATAATCTAATTCAAGAACCTAATTCCAAATTCAAGTTTAAGTCCTAATCCTAATTCAAGTTACAAATTCAAGTTCCTAATTCAAGTTACAAACTCAAGTTCCAAATTAAAGTTCCAAATTCAAGTTCCAAATCCTGATTCAAAAACCTAATCCTAATTCAAGTTCCAAATCCTGATTCAAGAACCTAATCCTAATTCAAGTTCCAAATCCTAATTCCAAATTCAAGTTAATAATCTAATTCAAGAACCTTATCCTAATTCAAGTTCCAAATCCTAATTCCAAATTCAAGTTCCAAGTCCTCATTCCAAATTTAAGTTCAAAATTCAAGTACCTAATTCAAGTTCAAAAAAGAACCTAAAGTTAAAAACTAATAATCTAATTCAAGAACCTATATAATTCAACTTAAAAAAAGAACCTAAACTAAGGTTTACAATCTAATAGCAAGCATTACCTAAACTAAGGTTCACAAACTAATAGCAAGCATAAACTAAGGTTCACAAACTAATAGAAAACCTAAATTAAGGTTCACAAACTAATTAGCAAACCTAAACTAAGGTTCACAAACTAATAGCAAGCCTAAACTAAGGTTCATAAACTAATTAGCAAGCCTAAACTAACTAAAGTTCATAAATTAAGAATATAATATAAAAAAGGAATTTTTCATTATAAATTTTTTCATATATCAATTTTCAATATCAATTTCTCAAAATCTTAGTTTAGAATTCAACAATAACAACAACAACAACAACATATACACCATAGTCTAATTTCAACAATAACAACATACCCTAGTCTAGAATACACTATCAATTTTCGAAAATAAAAATACCCAAATCAAACCCTAACCTTCAAATCAACAAAATAACTAACCTCAAAATGGGAGGAGGTTGGAGGGAGGAGGTTGACGGTGGAGGGAGCGGTGGTGGAGGAGCAGCGGTGGAAGAGTGGCAGAGCAGTGGTGCAGTGGTGGAGGAGAGGAGGTGAGAAATGAGGAAAAAGAGAGCCAACGGGTTCTCTGTATAATTAAAGAAGCGACGGTGCCTGTCACTTCTGTCCGTCGCTTTTTTAAATGAGTTGACTGTGTTTTGACCAAAAAGTGATGGACAAAAGCGACGTAGTCCATCGCTTTTCTATTTTTTTTAATATAAATTAAATTTTTAAAAAAACGACGGGCAGCGTCGCTTTCTTTAAAATTAATTTTTATTTCTTTTTAATAATTGCGACGCTGTCCATCGCTTATAAAAAAAAAAAACATTAATTATTTGTAAATTATTTTGGCACAAAAATCTGCCAAAAAAAGCGACGGACAAAGCGACGCGCTTTTGTAAAAAAATAATTATAAATTAGAAAAATAATAGAAAAGCGACGGACAGCGTCGCTTTATCCGTCGATTTTCAAGAGCGATGATGTCCGTCGCTTTCCTAACCGTCCCTATTTGAGCTATTTTTAGTAGTAAGGGTGCCCTCCAAACAAGGTACTTACCTTGAACTCCATCCTGCCCAAAGTTATGGCCTCGGCCCCATAGTTATGCAATAATGGTAAAAATAAGCGGAACAAGTGGAAAAATAACTACGAAAATCACTGAAAGCACCTACTCTGCCTCTAAAACCTCCTAAAAGCATTCTAAGGGTTCTAGGCTAGCCACAACAATTCAAGAAGCTCCTAAAGTAAGAATAAACATTAGTCTCGAGCCCTTCGGTCAGCATAACTCTTCTACCTACTTTAGGCAGTGCAAAGTCTATCCTGAATGACCCAAACCCTATCCATAAAATCACGAAGCAAGTCAGTACCCCACAATCTAACCTCGAAGGCAACAAACCAACCCATCAAATATCTACACTACCTACCATACAAAGCCTCGAACAGAGCCATTTGAATACTGGAATGGTAGCTGTTATTATATGCAAACTCTGCCAAGGCTAAGAACTGGTCCCACTGACCTCCAAAACATATACACAAGCTCGCAACATATCCTCCAGGACCTAAATAGTATGCTCCGACTAACCATTAGTCTATGGATGAAAAGCATTGCTAAGCTCAACTCTGGTACCCAACTACCTCTGAATAGACCTCCAGAAACATGAAGTAAACTGAGTGCCACAGTCAGAAATGATAGAAACTGGCACCCCATGCAAATGGACAACCTCACAGATGTAGATCTGAGCCAACCTCTCAGAACTGTAGAAAGTCTGAACTGGCAGAAAGAGAGCAGACTTCATCAACCTATCCATGATGACCCAAATAACATCAAATCTCCACAAGTTACGTGGAAAGCCTACCACAAAGTCTATAGCTATCCACTCCCATTTCTACTCCAGAATGGGTAGTCTCTGAGTCAAACCGCCTGGTCTGTAGTGCTTAAACTTCACCTGCTGATAGTTCAAGCACCTAGACACAAAGTCTGAGATATCCCTTTTCATCCCACACTACTGCTGCCTCAAGTCATGGTACATCTTAGCTACCCCGGGATGAATGGAATACATAGAACAATAAGCCTCTTCATAGATCAATTTAACTAGGTCACCAAATCTAGGAACGCAGATACGCCCCTCAATCCTCAAAAAACCCTCTGAATCAAAGGTCGCCTTTCTAGCGTCACCGCTCAACAACTTATCACGAATGATCCTTAACCTCGTATCATCAAACTTTTATGCCTGAATCTGCTCTAATAACGAAGATCTAGCCTCAACACAAGCAAGAATATGGCCCAGCTCAGAAATGTCAAGTCTAACCAACATGTTAGCCAGGGATTGGATGTCCAAAGCTAAATGTGGCTCCTCTGCTGCTAAGAATGCCAAGCAACCCATAATCACTGTCTTCCGGCTCAAGGCATCTGCTACCACATTTGCCTTGCTCGGATGATAAAAAATAGAGATGTCATAGTCCTTTAGTAACTCCAACAACCTGCACTACCTCAAATTTAGATCCTTCTGGTTGAAAATGTACTTAAGACTACGGTGGTCAGTGAAGATCTCACAATGCATGCCATACAAATAATGCCTCCAAATCTTCAATGCAAAAACTACTGCTGCTAGCTCCAAGTCATGTGTGGGGTAGTTTTTCTCGTGAACCTTCAACTGTTTGGAAGCATAAGCAACCACTCGACCCTGCTTCACAATACACAATCCAAACCAACACTAGAAACATCACAATACACTGTAAAACCCTTACCCTCAACCGGAAGAATAAGAATCAGAGTTGAAGTCAATAAGGCCTTGAGCTTCAGTAAGCTCGCCTCAGACTTATCTGACCAATGTAAGGGGACATTCTTATGAGTCAATCTAATCAACAGAGCTATGACAGAAGAAAACCCCTCCATAAACCGTCTAGACTAACCTGCCAACCCGATGAAACTGCAAACCTTGGTAGGAGAAGTAGGCCTAGCCTAATCACAAACTGTTGCAATCTTTGCCGGATCCATCATAATCCCATCCTTGGACACCACGTGCCCCAAGAATGCCACAGACTCAAGCCAAAACTCACACTTAGTGAATTTGGCATATAACTGATAGTCTCGCAAGGTCTGAAGTATAACTCTCAAATGTTGCTCATGCTCCTCTTTACTCTTCAAATATACTAGAATGTCATCGATGAACACAATCACGAAGGAATCCAAGTAGGCTCTGAACATATGGTTCATCAACTCCATAAAAGCTTTTGGGGCATTAGTCAACCTAAAAGACATGACTAGGAACTCATACTGGCTGTATCGAGTCCTAAATGCAGTCTTTAGAATGTTCATAGCCCAAATCATCAACTGGTGATACAAGGACCTCAAGTCTATCTTAGAGAACACTGCTGCACCCTATAGCTGGTCAAATAGATTATCAATATGCGGCATCGGATACCTGTTCTTAAATGTCACCTTATTAACTATCTTTAGTCAATACACATACGCATGGAACCATCCTTCTTCACAAACAGAACTGGAGAACCTCACAGAGACACACTAGGCCTGATGAACCCTCTAATCAATAAATCATGGAGCTGATCCTTAAGCTCTCTCAACTCAGTTGGTGCTATCCAGTATGGAGGAATAGAAATGGGATGAGTGCCCTGCTTGACATTGATAGCAAATTCAATATCACAATCAGGAGGAAGACCTTGAAGATTAGAAGGAAACACATCCAAATATTCTCAAATGAAGGTATGGTGGCACTAGTATCACGGACATAGGCAAGATAGGCTAAGCACCCGTTCCCAATCAACCACTGGGCACTCAAGAAGGATGTAACTCCCCTCGGCATATGGCTATCAACACCCATCCATACTATAGGAGGGATACCAGGAATTCGTATAGTAACGGTCTTGGAAAAGCAATCCAAGATTGCATGGTGGGGAGACAATCAATCCATGCCTAAAATCACATCAAAAATCAACCATATCTAGCACAATCAGGTCTACCCACGTGTCATACCCCAGAATAGTCACCATACAAGCTTGGTATACATGATCCACTACTAAAGAATCTCCTACTAAGGTAGCTACACACAATGGAACAATTAATAACTCACAAGCAGACTCCAGACGAGTAGCAAAACAAATTGATACATAGGAAAATATAGACCCCGGATAAAACAAAGTAGAAGCAGACTGATAGCAAACAGAGATCGTACCTATGATAACATATCTGAAGCCTTGACCTTTATCCGTCTTGGAACTGCATACATATGTCCCCGACTACCATGACCACCTGACCTACCAGACTGAGGACTGCCTCTAGCCCCTTGGGGACCACCCCTACTACCCCATGCACTGCCTCTGACCAGTGGGGCTAGAACCCTGGGTCCTGAACTATCTGACCCTACTGACTGCCCTGCCTGACCCTTAGACAATCTCTAACAAAGTTCCCTAACTCCCCACACTCAAAGAAACCTCTGCCTGCTAAAGTCCGAGCAGAACTACCCGTTGAATCAGACTGGTAACTACAGCTTGAATACCTAGAATATGCACCACGTGGAGAATGAACCAAGCCCTGACTACTCTGACCACCTTTTTCCCTTTGTAATCTGTAGTGCCTCCTGAATAGGCTGGCTCAGCTAGAAATTCTACTATTTCCCCTACGAAAGTAGCCTCTGCCTCGGGTCTGTAAGCCATTGTAGTTGCCCTAATAGCGGGGCCTCTTATTGATGCCCCTTGAGCCTCGTGAAGTATGCCCTTATTAGTGCAAACATGATCCACTACCTCAAAGAATGACTGACACGAAGCTACCATACCCTCTGTAGCTAACCAAAGTTGTAAATTCAGCCCTCGAATGAAGCAATGCACCCTCTCTTGCTCAGTGGGCAGAATCATGGTGGCATGCCTCGACAACTCATGGAAATGAACCTTGTACTTTGAAACAGACATGGAGCCCTACTCCAACCTAGAGAACCAATCCATATAGCGCTCTCTAAGTATGCACGATACATACTTCTCCACAAAATCCGGGAAGAACTGTGCCCAAGTAAGTGGAGGTGACCCAGCTAGCCTACAAGCTAAATAAGACCTCCACCACTATTTTGCCGGACCATCCAGCTGAAACCTGCTGTAATCTTCTCCATGAGACTTGACCAACCTAAGATTATGCAACCTCTCCTGATAACTAGTTAGAAACTCGTGCACATCCTTCCTAGGAGCACCTGAAAACCTCAGGAGACCCTACCTTAGAAACCTACCAATCATCTTCTTCTCCTAAGAAGACATAGTGGGCCTAGCTGGAATAAGAAGGATAATAGTAGGAATCAACAATACCTTAAATTGGGGAGCCACAGTAGCAGGCTGTGCTCCTTAACCCTGTGCCGCTTCCTGGGCTAAAGTCTGAGCCTCGTCCCTGATCTGAGAACCAATCAGAGTACCAAGCAAAGCTGCTAGCGGTGTAATACCCTCAAGAAACCCAAGAAAGCAAACAAAAGTGTCCTGTAGCACTGTAGTATCCACGAAACCTTTCGGATGCTGGGCTGGCCCCGCACCCTTCGGCTTATTCTATACCTCATCAACCCCAATATCATGCTTTAGCAATGATAACCTAGTCTAAGTCTGAGTTGGCACCACAACCCATCCCCTACCTCGACCTCTGGGTCAACCTCTACCCCTTCCCCTAGCTGGGGATCTAACTATAGGTGCAGGGGTATCGTCCTCACCTGCTGTTGATCTCGTCTGAACCATCTGAGAAATAGTGAAACAAAAGATACTTAGAAGTTTATAAGGTCAAGGGCGCATGATCAGGAATCAAACAAGATGGACTCTTTCCTAGTAATGTCCTATAGCCTCTCATAGATAGGATACAAACGTCATCATACCGATCCACGAAACTCTACTAGACACTTTGATCTTGTACTGGCGAGACCAGTGAACCTAAAGCTCTGATACCACTCTGTCACAACCCAAAACCAAGCCGTGATGGCACCTACATAAACCCCCTGCAGGCAATCCAACCCAAAGATACAAAAGATAATATTATAACATAAATAAGGAAAACGGAAGAGAAAATATAAGGAAATAAGGTCCAACAATATAGACACATACCAATTATAATAAATATACAAAAGTGGCCCTAATGTGACCGAGAAGACAATAGATACACAAAAACCAACCCCAGACCTAGTATCACCGGTACAAGAGCGTCTAAGGTATAAAATAGCTATACAACAAGTATTATCTATCCACAAGAGCATCTAAGGTATGGAATAACTATACAAAAAGTACTATCTATCCAAAATACAAAATATAGAAAAAAAGGTAGATAGAAAGCACTCAAAGTCTACAAAATGTCGGGAGGTCACCACTATCCGAATAGCAGCTAGCCAAGAATGATAGTGTGATCAATAAGGGTGGCTCATACTAGGTCCTGCATTAGAAAATGATGCAGTGTCGTATGAGTACCAAAAAATGGGTACCCAGTAGGCATCATAGGCCGACCGAGCTTAGAAAAGTAGTATATTATATAAACTACAGAAAAGTAAACTAACTACAGGGGATCCACCTAAAATCTAGTTATCAACGGAGCATAGGCATAATCTAGACAGATAATGGAGATAATAATAATAACGAAGAAACAAGTAGACATCCATGGTAAAGTACAAGCTAGGAACCATCACGATACAATGTGAAATCCATGCGATGCAATATGAGGCTAATGCATGTGTGAGTTCACGATCTTACATCGAACATACAATAAGTAAATTTATGTCTGGAATCTTACATCAGACACACGATAAGTAAAATATAAGTATGGAATCTTACATCATACACACTGTAAGTAAAATATAAGTCTAGAATGTTACATCAGACACACGATAAGTAAAATGTAAGTCTAGAATCTTACATCAGACGGATGATAAAATAATAGATGCTCTCCCCGAAGCTCAAATTGGTTGAAAATAAGGCTTCTAGTCTTTAAAATATGAAATTAATAGTAAAGTGGTACAAAACCTTTTAAAAGTTCAAAATATGAAGTAAAAGTGAAAAGTCCCTTTTAAACCCGGGAGCCAACCATATACTTTAGAAAACTCATTTTTGTGCCATTCTCATGATCATCAAAAGGGATAAATATATATATACATATAGTGCACACTCAATTAAGCACAAAATAAAAACCAAGGAATAGGGCAAGGGTTCCCTCCAAACAAGGTACTTACCAGGAACTCCGTCCAGCCCAAAACTATGGCCTCAGGCCCATAGTTACGCAATAACAGTAAAAATAAGCGGAACAAGCGGAAAAATAACTACAAATATAACTGAAAGCACCTACTCTACCTCTAAAACCTCTTAAAAGCATTTTAAGGGTTCTAGGCTAGCCACAATAATTCTACAAGCTCCTAAACTATGGATAAATAATATAATTATAATCTAGATCCCAAAATGGCCACTTTATATGATCACAGAATTTAAGCCTATTTCTACTCTAAGATCCTACCTAACGTTCCAATAATTCATAAAATATAGAAACTAAATAAGCCAAGTCTAAGGAAAATAAACCGCAACTTACCTCGGGGATGAACTGGAAACACAAACCATGCTACCCTACCAGAAACAACATTTTGGGCTCAACAGAATCGTCAAAATTTCAAACGGAGATCGATTTAATAAAAAGTAGGCCCCGCACCCAAAAAACAACTTTTACCAAAATAGAACCGAATAGCCCAAAACTAGTTCGGAAGCCTCAGGGCCTGAACCAAAGGTCCCTTTAGCCCAAAGTTGACATTCCAGAGCTAATATCACTAATGGATTTACCATCCAAGGCCATCTTCTCCAAAGGTTGACAAAAGTCAACTCTATCAGCCTTAAGAGTTTCAAAATAGGGAAATCAGCTTAAAACACAAATGAACTACTCGGGAACAAAACTGTAAGTCTCGACAAGTTATAAATGACCTGTAGCCATTGTGGGATAGCTCAAAATGCAGAAAAAGCACAAAAATTAAGAAAATGATCCAAAGGGTGATTACACTCAATCTGACAAAGTTGTTAATGTTGGAGTTGATTTCCTATATTAATTTCCTTTTAGTAAAGGACCGCCCATGGAGTACAATGTTTGTCCTCTTTTATTGTGACCATAGAACAAGATTGGTAATAGGTTGATACACTTATTTCAACCTGGTATTACCTTGAATATCCCACCACTTCTTTATCACTTGTCTAACCTGAACCATAGGACTAGTGATGCCTTCTGCCCTGATGTAATAGGTCCATACATTAGAAGCCAACTCTACATGGATAAAAAAGTGCTTAATAGTCTCTGTAACATGAATTGTACAACAAGTGCAGTTCTGAGAGATATTACGATTCCAATTAGCCAATACTACAGCAATTACAGTCTAAACTCTCCATCTAAAGAAAGATATTTTGAAAGGTAAACCTTTCACCCATATGTGTTTGAATGATCAATAGGATTCACCTTATTCCTGATAATCACCCAGGAACTTCTCACTAAAAACCTGCCAGTGCTAGTTTTAATCCACTAAGGTTTGTCCCCTTAGTTTGATAGTTTTACATGGTCAATGTTCTTTCTCACATGATCAACAAAATGAGGAGGTAATAAATCCTGCATGACTCCATAGTACCACCCATCTTCCCTTTAGAGGGCATCAATATCTGACAATGGGTGACAACTTTGAGTTTAGAAGTGTAGAAGATATAATGGGCCTAACTTAGACCAATTGTCATGCCATATACTAGAGTAACCTACTTTAGGATCCCACCACAGATGTTGTTCAATAGTCTCCCTACTGTCTAACACGTGTTTCCACACCTAAGATCCATTCTGCCATTGAACCATTGTAGAATTTGTTTTCTTACAGTACTTATTCTAGAAGAAATCAGACCACAAAGATATTAGTGTCCGGAGTTTCCATCAGAGCTTAGCATACATAGCCTTAGAAATATCAAATTAATATCTAAACCCAAGGCCTTCTTTAGATTTAGAAAGATAAACATTAGCCCATGAAGCTTAATGTTTATTCCTAGATGATTCCTTATTTGTCATGCCCCAAACTTGAGGGCCATAACTGGCACCTAATTCCAGAATTTAAGCCCGATCCAACCCTGATGAACTATTTGGCAATAGCACATAACATCCACACACAATTAACAAAATAAAAAAGTATGTATCGACTTAAAAATAAGCCCTCGACTGGTGAGGCCCCTGTCAACAGCTTTACAAAGAAAACAGATACTCCCAATAGTTTATATAAGGCAATAAACATATAGCATGTAAGTCCTGTTTGGGTCGTCGAGGCCACCATGATATCTAGAAAAACATAAAGGCTATGCGAGCCATCGAGGCCTCATGATATCTATACCAAAATTTAAAATAGGTATATATATGATATAAGCTAGGCCAACAGGCTACTGAACTATCAACAATAACAACACAGCCCAACTATCCAGCAATGTAACTACACAATCCAATAGACTAGTCTGCAAGCCTCAAATATAATACTTGGCAGGACAAGGCCCCGACCTACCCAGAATCTATAAACAATAAAAAGGGCAAACCTCTAACACTCTGGCGACCCCTGGAAAAAAGAGGAGTTGACCAATCCACTAAAAGCTCAGTTGTGCTACTTAGCAGGTCTATCTTATTATTGCTCGGGACTTGCAGGCATGAATGCAGTGCCCTTAGAAAATGGGGCATCAGTACGAAATAATGTACTGAGTATATAAGGCAATTGAAAGACAAAACTGTAGCTAATGTCATAAATATTATGACTAATCAGATAGGAGAGTCAGGATAATCATAGCATACTTACCTTCTCCTGAATCTATAAATAGCTGAGACTGATATCATAAGTACTATAAATTCTCAAGCAGGGAATCCAAGGTTAGCCAGAACGTACTTACATGTTCTCGACATAAACCTTACAAACCATGACTAATTGAGTAGTCCCTTCTCGAACGAGCTAACTAACATCATACCATAGCAAAGTACTCGGGGAAAAGATCAAAAATCATCATAATACAACATAACTACTCCTGACACAAATCATACAATAATAATCAAAGAATAACCTAACCGGCCCCCATAAGCATGACAGGTAGAAAAAACCAACAAAACCACCTACTCGGGTCCCCATAAGCTCGAAGGTGCTAATTCAGTCTATATACCCCTATCAGTAGTCCCCTAGCCTCGTATGTAGGTAGTATATCTCAATAGCCCCTCATACACTCTAGACATAGCCCTGAAGGCAATTGTTATGTCCCGGTAGCCCATTAGGCACTTTGTATATCATAATAGCCCCATAGGCATCCTTTAACCCTCTTAGGCATCAACATAGCCCTCTGAGGAATCAACATAGCCTCGTAGGCATCACATATCCCTCTTAGGCATCAACATATCCCCGTAGGTATCACATAGCCCTCTAAGGCATCAACATGTAGCCTTGTTAGGCAATCAAGTAGCCCATAAGTGAACAAGCCTCTATATAACCCCGTAGGTAACCATAATAGCGCATTGGCTTCATATTAGCTCCGAAGGTAACTCTTTGCCCTATAAGCCTCAATAGCCCCTTTAGGCAAACATTACAGTCCGTAAGTTAACAGGCTTCATTATTGCCCCTTAGGCAATCAAAATAGTCTATAGGCTTTACTATAGCCCTGTAGGCGATTGGAATAGCCGATAGGCTTTAACTCATCTTCATATCCCATTAGGCAACATACATATAGCCATAAGGCACTAATCATATCTCTATAGCTAACTATAATAGCCCCAAGGGCAATAACAAACAATCAAATGGCCCAATCATAAGCAATATAGTTATAGGCAGTTTATATGAATAATCTCTAAGTCATATCTAAGCTCGGGGTCTCTATTAATAGAATACGAATTCCCACGAGGGATGGATTTATCAAGTCAAGCAACCAACCAAATCACATAAGGCTACTAGTAATTCGGCTAAAACAACTAGTTTTGTTGTTCTATAAGCTTTAAGAAAATTTATCAAAATAAGGGACTATCCCCATCACACCTTTCTCATCGATTCTTAGCGGGGTAATGCAAATTTAGAATTTCTATGAATGACTCCACAGAGGCACACTAGATCAAAGTCTATGGCAGTTATAATCAATCACATTTCTTATGTGTTGAGCATCATCTACGCCTCAAACATCATTCTCACCTAGAGCCAAGGAACCGAATGAAAAGAATTCAACTTAGACAAATCCCTTACCCCAAGGGTCACTCATACACTAAACCTTAAATCTTGTGCATGGTAATCACACCAACATAGCCCCAAAGGCAACCACAGTAGCCCCACAGGATAATAGTAAAGCCACAAGATAAGCTACAAGCAACTATATAAGTAATCTAAGTTGGTCTAGCACGAGGTTGCTATTTATAAAGTAAGAGCCCCAACAAGGGGTAAATTTATCTACCCTGGCAGCCAACACAATCAACTACTATGGCTATAAATAGCTCATCTATAACATACTATCTGTAGAGCCTATGATCTATAGTAGCCAATACTATTTCATAGGAGGCAAACTGACCAGTAACATAGCACAAAGAAGCACAAGCGAACTTATACTATATGCGACCTATAAGAAAGTCTAAGCCATGTCTAGAGTTGGGTCGCCAACAAAGGAAAAGAGATCTAGCAAGGATGTAGTAATCTACACATATGGCCAATATGGAGAGCTACGACTATAAGTCATTCATCGATAGTAAGGTAGCATTATCAAACTATGGACTATAAAGGAACATGCCAAAATGAAGGGTGACCTTAACAAACTTTTAAATTGAAGTCTCAAAGGTGTTTCTATGAAGATCGGTCAACTGGTCTGTATGCGATAGTTGCGAGAATCAACAAGGCCGCAAAAATGAGCCACAACCAATCGATAAGGCATTAAGGTCGTCATTACGACCAGCCCACTTTAACTCAATAATCGACATCACAATTCCTACCAGACCAGCAACTAATAATAACAACAGGAAGCTATCAATGCCTCACAAGAGCTGTGGACTCCCGAGACAATCTAACAAGGTCTATTTCACGTCATTCAATTTGACAACTGTCGTACGCGACTATGAAAAGAAGCGCACCAACCCATCAATCCCTCCAACACCTTAACACCATCAATATACAATAATGATGACCCAAATTAATGAGAAAAGGGTCTGTCCGGAGCCATGATATCCAAACATTGCTTCGTGGCTTGAAGATCTATAAAAATGATTCTAGAATGTGGAATTACAAACAAAGTTTATAGGAGGGAGATTACCTCGACAAAAGCTTCAAAATACCAAGTTAAACAAGCTGTTAGAAGGACCCACTACCGCTACTACATCGAAACTATGTTAAAACACAACTTTATGATAAGTTTGACCCTACCCGGTTCAGCCAGACAGTTCGCGGTAAAACGGCCATAACTTTCTACTCTGATGTCGTATGGACAAATGGTTTAATGTTCTAGAAATTAGATTCAGAGACCTTTAATTCGATATATAATAGGACCTCTAATTCTTTATATATTGGTAGATATCATCACCCTAAGGAAGCCCATCAACAAGATTGCATATGTAGTTACTACTTCCGACTTGACCCGAAACCGATACTACCAAATACGAGTTCATGCCAAGGAATAAATCTACAAGAGGTATATAACAACATACCAAACCAAAAGCTCTACAAATAGCTCTGCCAAAGCACGATAAATTTAAAACCTCTAATATCATGGAATCATGCCAAGAAAAGAAATGACTAGCCTTTACATACCTCGAATTCGAGCTCAAATAAATTGATGTAGATAATCAATCTTCTTTTGGTGATTAAATACTGCGTCAAAAGATTTTTTCCAAAGAAAACTCTTCTTAACGTTATAAATACACATATGAAACAACTATATCAAATCTCATCCATATAAAAGAGCAAAATGGTTCAGCAAAGTGCCTTATATGAAAGAATATGCCAAAACTAGCTAAGTTAGGAACTGAAACAATTCCTAAATGGAAGAAGTCAAAGAGAATATTGTGGACATGTAAGCCTAGGCTATGTAAAGTGAAGGTACAAAATGAAATGCTTCTCAGTAACTATCCACATTACGAATATATAGAAGAGGCTTGGCAAGCAACTGGTTATTGTCCTGCCAGCTTGCCGCCAAGCCTCTTCTTAGTATTTTACTTTCTCCATTTTAATTTATTTATCTTATTTTTTAATCTATTATATATTTAAAAATTATATAAAAATTACTACAAATTATAATAATTAGAAACATATAAAAAATTTAGTTGACTCTCAAAATTTATCTATGCTACATAAATTGAGACAGGGGAAATAATATATATTATATGAAAATAACATAAAAATATTATAAATTACAATAATTAACAACTTAAAATATTTAATGATATATAAAATATTTGACTGACTATCAAAATTCTATCGACATCACATAAATTAGAAAAAAAGAGTAACATATATCATTCAAAATATGTGTGATTACGGCGGAGCACATTCTCTCTCTCTCTCTCTCTCTCTCTCTCTCTCAAGAGGAACCTGACTTTATTTTTCAAAAGAACCTATTACTTTATCTTCACCGCTGG
The DNA here is from genome assembly GCA_003996215.1 of Jaltomata sinuosa. Taxonomy (NCBI): domain Eukaryota; kingdom Viridiplantae; phylum Streptophyta; class Magnoliopsida; order Solanales; family Solanaceae; genus Jaltomata; species Jaltomata sinuosa. The sequence continues at coordinate 137,418 of QJPP01007108.1, read as the reverse complement.
TACACCTCCACCGCCGACCCACTCGATCTCGAAGGGAACATCGGCGCGTCACGGCAGCAAAAGAGGCGACACCACCACCACATCTTCTCCGCCGCCGACACATCTTCTCCGCCGCCGATCGTGCGCCATCTGCTGCTGCCGGCAACTCATCGGCGATTTCTCTTTCTCCGGCAAAAATATAGAGTTTGGCGTCACAGATCTGAGTGCATCTATTCAAACCCAAAGGTCAATGCCACCATCGTCAGCTACCGCCGACATCTGTCGCCGAGTGCTGGTCTCAGTCGCCTGCCGCCAGCGCCTTCTCCGACGAACAGCGCCGCAACTTCCAGCCAGAAGCGCCGCCAACTCTTTTTCTTTTCTTTTCTTTTCTTTGTTTTGTTCTCTCTTCTTCTTTCAGGAATATTTCCAACCACAGGCCCAGCGTGCAATAAGATTCCGGCGACCAACAAGATTCCGGCGACCAATTTCGACACATCATTTTGCCGGAATCTGTTAAACCAAGCAAGCCAGTGCCTCTTCTTCGCAAGATCTATCCCGGTGCTCTCTTCACCTTTATCTCTATTTGTCCTAGTCTTTTTACTTCTCCGGTCTCTTTTCAACCAGTTTCAATTTTTAGAAGTTGTTAGTCGTCTGTTGGATTTCTGAGATTGTTTGCTAATTGTTGTGATATATTGTGCCTTTTTCCCTTCTTGTTTGCTTTTGGATTGTGTAGCAGTAGTCTGGTCCTTTTCCCTGTGTAATTTTCCTTTACTTAGTGGCTTTGTTGGTTAATGGGAGGCTAGGGTCATGTCATCGGAGCGGTTTGGGTTCGGGTTTGGGGTCGGGGTCGGGGTCGGGGTCGGGGTCAAGGTCGGGGTCGGGGTTGGGGTTGGGGTCGGGGTTGGGGTCAAGGTCGGGTTCAGGGTCAGGGTCGGGGTCGGGGTCGGGGTCGGGGCTGGGAGGCAGGAGGGGTAAGTGGGCCAAGGGTGCCTCTAGGTTGCGAGTAGGGTCTTGGAATATAGGAACTTTATCCGGAAAGTCCATAGAGTTAGTCAAGAGTCTTAGGAAGAGAAGGATTAGCATAGCTTGTGTCCAGGAGACTAAATGAGTGGGCACTAAGGCGCGGGTAGTGGATGGGTATAAGTTGTGGTACTCGGGAGGCGTTACGAATAGGAATGGCGTAGGCATCTTAGTTGATGAGGAGCTTCGGGAGCATGTGGTTGAGGTCACGAGGGTCAACGATAGGATGATGTTGATCAAGTTAGTCATTTGAGGTTCTACTCTGAATATTATTAGTACCTATGCGCCACCCTCGGGTTTGGATGAGGAGGAGAAGACGGGCTTTTGGGAGGCGTTGGATGAGGTGGTGAGAGGGGTACCAAACTCTGAGAAGATTTTCATAGGTGGGGATTTCAATCGGCACATCGGGTCATACCCTGGGGGTTATGCTAAGGTGCATGGAGGTTTTGGTTTCGGGGAGAGGAACGCAAGAGGGGCGTCCCTATTGGATTTTGCTAGAGCCTCTGGGTTGTAGGTAGAAATTTTGAGCTTCCCGAAGAAAGAGGAGCATTTGGTTACCTTTCGTAGTTCGGTGCCAAGACGCAAATTGATTTTTTGCTCCTTAGGAAGGGGGATAGAGGTTTGCGTAAAGACTGTAAGGTAATACCGAGTGAGAACCTTTCGACCCAGCATAAGATCTTGGTGATGGCCTTGGAGATTAGGCAGGAGAGAAGGAAGAAGAGGGTGGATGATCGGCCGAGAATTAAATGGGGTAGCTTGACTATGAGTAGTGCCCTAGAAATAAGGGAGAAGTTGATGACTTCGAGGGTTTGGGATAGAAGAGGGGATGCGGATAGTATGTGTGAGGTGAATTCCAGCTGCATAAGGGAGACAGCTAGTGAGGTGTTAGGTGTCTCAAGAGGCCGCTCTGACAAGCATCGAGGGGATTGGTGGTGGAATGGAGAAGTAAAAGGGAAGGTTGAGGCAAAAAAAAGGGAGTACGGGAAGTTGGTTGAAAGTAAGGATGAGGAGGAGAAGCGAAAGAATAGGGAGGAGTACAAGATAGCTAGGAGAGAGGCTAAGTTGGTGGTTACGGCGGCTAAGACTGCAGCTTTCGAGAGCTTATACGCTGCTTTAGAAGGTAAAGGTGGAGATAAGAAGTTTTATATGCTAGCCAAGGTTAGGGAGAGGAGGGCCCAGGACCTTGATCAGGTGAAATGCATCAAAGATGAGGATGGTAAAGTGTTGGTGGAGGATGGGCGCATTAGGAAAAGATGGCAGACTTACTTCCATCGGCTCCTAATTGAAGAGGGCGACGGAGGCATTATGTTGGGAGAGTTAGAGAACTCGGAGAGGTGCCGTGACTATGGCTATTGTAAGTGTTTTAGGGTAAAGGAGGTGAGAGGTGTTATTCGTAGGATGCATAGGGGTAGAGCGGTCGGACCTGATGAAATTCCGGTGGATTTTTGGAAATGTACGGGCAGCGTAGGGATGGAATGGCTGATGGGGTTGTTCAATGTTATTTTCAGGACGACGAAGATGCCCAGAGCTTGGAGATGGAGCATGATGATTCCATTGTACAAGAATAAGGGCAACATCCAAAATTGCAACAACTATAGGGGTATCAAGTTGTTGAGTCACACCATGAAGGTCTGGGAGAGAGTTGTGGAGTTGAGGTTAAGAGGAATTGTGACTATTTCTGAGAATCAGTTCGGTTTCATGCCAGGACTGTTGACTACTGAGGCTATTCATCTTGTGAGGAGATTGGTGGAGCAGTATAGGGAGAGGAAGAAGGATTTGCATATGGTGTTTATCGACCTAGAAAAGGCTTACGACAGAGTTCCCAGGGAGGTTCTTTGGAGGTCAGGGGGGTACCCATGGCATACACTAAGGTGATTAGGGACATGTACGATGGCGCAAAGACTCGAGTTAGGTCAGCGGGGGGAGATTCAGAGCATTTCCCTGTGGGGATGGGATTGCACCAGGGATCGTCCCTTAGTACCTTTTTATTTGCCTTTGTGATGGATGTGTTGATGCGGCAAATTCAAGGCGAGGTGCCCTGGTGTATATTATTTCCGAACGACGTAGTTTTGATTGAGGAGACCCGCAAAGGAGTTAACAACAAATTGGAGGTTTGGAGAAAGACCCTGGAGGCTAAAGGGTTTAGGTTGAGCAGGACCAAGACAAAATATGTGGAGTGCAAGTTCAGTGAGGTGACATATGTGACCGACGTGGAACTGAGGCTTGACACGCATGTCATCCAAAAAAGAGATAGCTTCAAGTACCTTGGGTCTATTATCTAGGGTAATGGTGAGATCGACGAGGATGTGACCCATCGGATTGGTGCAGGGTGGATGAAATGGAGGCTCACATCCGGGGTCTTGTGTGATAAAAAGGTGCCTCCCAAACTGAAAGGCAAGTTCTACAGAGTAGCAGTTAGACCGGCTATGTTGTATGTGGCGGAGTGTTGGCCAGTCAAGAACTCTCATGTTCAGAAGATGAAGGTGGCTGATATGAGGATGTTGCACTGGATGTGTGGGTTTACTATGAGGGATAGGCTTAAGAATGCGGATATTCGAGAGAAGGTGGGAGTGTCTTCCGTGGAAGATAAGATCCGGGAAGTAAGGTTGCGATGGTTTGGTCATATGATGAGGAGAGGCACAGAGGCCCCTGTGCAGCGGTGCGAGAGGCTGGCTATGGATGGGTTTACGAGAGGTCGTGGTAGACCGAAGAAATATTGGAGAGAGGTGATTAGGCGAGATTTGGCGCATTTGCCGCTTACCGAGGACATGACCTTAGATAGGAAGGTGTGGATGGCTCAGATTAGGGTAGTAGGTTAGTAGGTTGGTCGGTTTCTTGGTAGGAAGGAGTGCGGAGTTTTGTTGTCTTTTTAGTAGTGAAAGGCTACGCTTGTAGCTTTTGTTCTTCTGCGCTGGCTACTTGCTAGTGCCTTGTGTAGTTAGATTTTTAATTTATTTTGTTGTAGTATAGTTTTGTGTTTATCTGTTGTTTTGTTTATTGGTTTTATCTCCTAGATTGCTTTGAGCCGAGGGTCTATCGGAAACAACCTCTTTACTTCATTCTGGTGTAAAGGTATGGTCTGCGTACATCCTACCCTCCCCAGACCCCACTTTGTGGGAATTTACTGGGTATGTTGTTGTTGTTGTTGTATATATCATTCAAAAATTACGTAGAAAGTGCTATAAATTACAATAATTAAAAACTTAAAATATGTAAAACTTATATAAAAATTTGATTGACTCTCCATATTCCATCAATGTCACGTAATTGGAACATAGAGAGTAGCATATATTATCTGAAGATTATGTGAAAGTATTATAAATCACAATAATGAACAACTTAAAATATTTAAAAATCATACAAAAAATCTAAAAATGATATAAAAGATTTGGTTGACTCTCAAAATTCTATCAGTATCACATAAATTGAGACAGAGAGAGTAGCATATATTATCTGAAAATTATGTGAAAGTATTATAAATCACAATAATTAACAACTTAAAATATTTAAAAATTATACAAAAATCTAAGAACGATACAAAAACTAGATTGACTCTCCAAATTCCATCAGTGTCACATAAATTGGAACGGCGAGAGTAACATATATTATCTACAAATTATATAACAATTTGTAATGAACCGTCCGGTCATTTTTGCTTTTATGCCTTCTTTGTACTGTTAGAGCCTTCCTGTAGTGGCCCCAAGTCATTTATGGCTTGCTGGGATGGGTGGTTCGGTGGCTTGGCCGTTCATTTGGTCATTATAACGGTTTCCCTATTTTAGAGCTTAAACTTAGGAATTTGTTGACTTTGGTCAACATTCTTGGTAAACATGCTCAGAATTGAATTCTGACAGTTTCGTTAACTCCGGACCATGGATTTTGGTCTAGATGGACCCTTGGTCGGGGTCTGGGAGCTTTGCGTTTCAATTTGTGTGAGTTTTTGTGTTTCTAGCCAAGTTGGATGTCATGACCCGATTTCTCGGTCATGATGGCACCTACAACTCCATAGGCGAACCAATCCCCGTAGCTCAGAACAGTTAGTAATGGGCTGCCACCTAATAGTTAAGCGGAAGAAATGATATAACCAAGCGGAAGCAAAGGAACAAGATGAAAAGATAGATAACATGGATATATATATATACAAGTGCGGAAGCTAAACCAAACCCCAAAACCTGGTATCGTAGTATAGAGCCAGAACTACATCAGCAGAGTACAACGATCCAAAATAATATATACAAATGTCTCTGAATGGTAATAGAGTACATACAACAAAAGATAAACCAAACGCTAAGCTCTGATCGACTAGAGCTCACCCTCAGTCTGAAGATATCCCAAAATAGCTCCTCGCACGAGTCTCCAAGAAGCTAACGGTGATGGCCCATACTAGGATATGCACTAGAAGATGCAGAGTGTAGTATGAGCACCAAATGCGAAGCATAAGGTACCCAGTAGTATCATAGGCTGACTGGGCACATATAAGATAAAAGAGCAGTAATAGACAAAATAGAAACAAATAGTCACAAAAGGCAACGAATAAGCACACGGAAGCTAGCACGGAAGGGATACAAGCAAGAAAAACACACATGGCTAGCTATTAGAATATGCATCACAGGCGAAAGAAAGAAGCACGTACCTGGGATCCTTACAACAATAAGTAAATAAAGAGAGATTCAGAAAGTAGGCGGTATACCGGTAACCTCAGATGGATAGAGAAGGAGAGAAAAGATAACGATAATCATGCTCAAATACAAGATATAATAACCAAAATAAGGCAACTAATCTCAAGTCAAGAGCTAACGACGGAAACCCAAGCACAACTTCATCAATATCCAGAGTCATAAGAACCACAATAGGAACCAGTAGTGTGAAACAGTAATAATAAGTCTACCTACAGTCCCATGGGCACACATACACCCATGGAACACAAACAAGTGAAGACAAACCCTTTGGCATCCCATACTACCAAAGCATACAATTAACAAACATCAAACAAGGGTGGTACCTCATACAAATGAATGTTATGACATGTCATGCTAAGACAAGAGTGATAGTAGTACTGTATATTACACACTTTCGGCGTCCTATGAGGCCCAGAAGACAAGATCCATGAAAGGTCGCACCTGTATACCTCTACTATGCCGTATACCCCCTACGACACTCACAACACGTTGCCCCTGGTTCGGAATGGCAATGTCCATGGAGGCCCCCGACAAATATACTAGTGCCCCACAATCTCAAAAATCTCTAAGTAAAGCTGCCCGGAGAGTATGTAGGTCTAAATCAGTAAGTCAAATAGTCCTAGCGCATGGCCCTGTCGAGTATAGAATCACCCCAGAAGTGGTAGTAAAATAAGTCTAGCGCTCGACCTCGCCGAGTCTAGTTTAAGTGGAAATAGTGATAAAACATTCTCTAATTCTCCCATACCCCAAGAAGATTTATTAAAACGGTACCAAATCCCTTTCTAAATTATTTCCACTGAAAACAGGCCCCACGAGCCATGCAAAGTTTAGAAATCCAGCATTAGTAGGCCCAAAGCCAAAACCATAGTAAGATCAAGAAGAAATTCCATCTATATGCATGATGAATGGTGTACACAATCACAATAGTGGCTCCCATCCCACAAATAACCTATCGGCCCTGCACAAGCTCCAATTACTCTACAACATAGATAGCCAACATAATATCATGATAACAATGTTCGATACTCATGGACACCCCCGAATAGCCCACCATCTATGGTCTAGAGTCAAAACAAGGCCATGCAGGACCACAAGGACAATAATATCAACTACGAAGAATACTACATATAACGGAGGAAAGAAACGAGGCGAATCATGGAAAAGTGGTCAAGGTCTGTGGTGCCAAGCTAATAACCCAACCCAAGGATGTCAATTAGTACAATTTTATCCGATATATGCTAAGTCTAGGGAGTTTAGACCATAACCTACCTGTCGTCCGATGACAAGCTGCTGGTACGACAATATCTGAGGCTAAAATGATCCGAGAAGCTGCGAATGATAATCAAACTATCATAAACATGAATAACACATCAAGAGGAGTCTAATGATACCCATATTACTATAATAATAGCTAGGCTGAAATTTGGGTCACCAACAGGCCCGCGAGCCCCGCAACCCAAAACCAAAAATGAAAAGAAGAACAATGTCCACAATGGTGCCAAGAAGACATTCTCCAAAAATGAGCAATTTTGGCCAAGGAGAAGGCCCCAAACAGCCCACTCAAGAGAGGGCTTAAAGTTGGAATTTTAAGAACAAAGTAAGAAATTGGGCAAGGATTACTTACCACAACGAGAGAATTTAAGCCAATGCGGTGAGTTCCTCGAACCCACGGACATGCAATCACAAACAGGGTAGATTCTACAAGAATTCCAAGATTTTAGACATGAGCAACAATTTGAGGATTTTTGGAAATCAAGAGAAGAAAAGGTTGGAGAAGAAGACTTACCAATTATTGAAGAAACATGGATTATCGACGAACAATTAATTCCCCAAGGTTAGGAACTGATTTGGAGCTATTTTGTTGAGAGAATTTTGAGTTAAGAGTTGGGAATGTTGATAGAAAAGAGCTAGAAATATGAAAAATTGGAATTTATAGTGCTGGAAAAATTAGCCAGCACCAACGGCACAATCACAGCACAATCGCGCTGACCAGCCAAAATGCGCTTGAGCGCGATCACGCTAGGCCAGCGCCGATGGCGCTGAAGGCCTGGTCTGCACTAAAATTTTGCAAATTTTTGAAAACTCCACGGGGAATTTTGGGCATAATAAGAACTCGATATTCAAAAACAAATAATGCTAATAGAGTGAAAATGATATTTCAGACTCAACGGAATCGACAAAACTTCCATACGAGGTCGCTTCAGAAAAATGTTGACCCAAGTCAATGCTAACTAAAACCAAACAACTAGCCGAAATGAGCCCGACTTACCCAGAACCCTAACCAACCATCTACTTAACAAAAACTCAACATTTTGGAGCTGATGGAATCGTCATATTTCGAATCTGATGCTCCAATCATCGAAAGCTGACCAATGTTATGCTTTCAACTCCAAATAGCCTCAAAATAGAAAAAGCAACATAAAACCCATACTGGAAGTTCTCAGGCCTCGTCTAAAGGTCCAACTAGACAAAACACAATGCTCTAGAGCTAGCGGAACCGTCAGAATTCAATTCAAAGCACGTTAGCTAAGAATGTTGACTAAAGTCAATGATATTCTAAGTTAAGGCTCTAAAATAGGCAAAAAGCCAAAACAACCAAAAGAACGACCAGGGCACCGTACCATCGGTCCCATCAAGTTATAAATGACTTAGAGCCGCTATAGGAAAGCTCTAATAGTATAAAGAAAGAGCAAACGCAAAGATGACCGAAAGGGTCATCACAACATCCACTACTAAAAAGACTTTCATCCTCGAAAGTCAAGAAGAAGGGAGTACCTGAAGGCTCAAATAGATGCAGATACTGATAACGCAACTCACTCTCTGTCTCCCAAGTAGCCTCCTCAACCAGACGATGCCTCCACTGAACTTTCACAACCGAAATCTCCCTTGATCTCAATCTCCTAATATCTCTGGCCATAATAACTATTGGCTCCTCAACAAAAGATAAACTCTCATCTAACTGAACTGAATCCTAATGCAGCACATGAGACTCATCTGGAAAATACCGGTGCAATATTGAGACATGAAAAATTGGGTGCACAGCTGAAAACATCGGAGGCAAAGCTAACATATAGGAAACACTACCAACCCTCTGCAAAATCTCAAACGACCCAATGAGCCTGGGGCTAAGCTTGACCCGCCAACCAAATCTCATCACGCCCTTCACGGGCGATACTCGAAGGAATACCAGGTCACCAACACTGAACTCCAAGGCACAAAGTCTATGATCAGTGTATCTCTTCTGCCTACTCTGAGCTGCTCTAAGTCTATCTTGGATTACAAGGACTTGGTCTATGGAATCTCAAAAGAAATTTGTACTCTGCGGTCTGGACTCTAAAACGTCAAACTAACCAATAGGCGATCTGCAATGCCTACCATACAAAGCCTCAAAACGTGCCATGCCGATGCTCGAATAGAAGCTATTATTGTATGCAAACTCGGCCAAAGTCACAAACTAATCCCATGAACCTCAAAAGTCAAGAACACAAGCTCAAAGCATGTCCTCCAGGACCTGAATAGTCCTCTCAAACTGGCCATCTGTCTGAGGGTAGAAAGCAGTACTAAGCTGAACCTCTGTACCCAAATCTCGCTGAATATCCTTCCAGAACTGAGATGTGAACTGAGTGCCATGGTCTAAAATCATAGAAACTGGGACCCCATGCAATCGAACAATCTCGCGAAGGTAAATCTGAGCTAACCCCTTTGCACTGTAAGTAGTCTGAACCGGTAGGAAGTGTGCTGAATTAGTCAGCCTATCAACAATCACCCAAATTGAATCAAAACCCCTGGAGGTACGAGTTAAACCATCCATGAATCCATAGTAATCCCTTCCCACTTCTACTAAGGAATGGGAAGTCATTGCATCAACCCACCAGGTCTCATGTGCTCGAACTTCACCTGCTGATAATTCAAGCACCGAGATACGAACTCTGCTACATCTTGCTTCATACCACTCTACCAATAAAGCTGTCTCAAGTCTCTATACATCTTCACCGCACTAGGATAAATGGAATATCTAGAACAATACACCTTATGAAGTATCAACTGAACCAGATCTCTAACCCTTGAAACACAAAGATGATTGTCGACCCTTAGAATACCATCAGAACCCAACGTAGCTCGGCTGGCCTCACCCCAAACTACTTGATCATGAAGGTCACACAAACTCTAATCCTTAAACTGTCGGCTCTGAATCTGATCAACTAGAGTAGAACGAACCTCAATACAGGCAAGAACACTGCTAGGATCCAACAAGTCAAGCCTAACTAACTGGTTAGCCAAGGACTGGATGTCCAAGGCCAATGGTCGCTCAGAAATTGAAAGGGAAGCTAGGTTGCCCATACTCGCTGCCTTATGAATCAAGGCATCCGCTACCAAGTTTGTCTTCCCCGGATGATATAGGATAGTGAAATCATAGTTCTTTAGTAACTCTATCCGTCTCCTCTACCTCGAGTTCAGCTCTCGCTGAATTTTAATGTACTGAAGACTACGGTGATCGGTGAATATCTTATAATGAACTCCATATAAGTAGTGCCTCAAGATCTTGAGCATGAAAACTACCACCTCTAACTCCAAATCATGGGTGGGGTAGTTGCACTCGTGAACCTTCATCTACCTCGATGTGTATGCAATCACATGACCCTGCTACATTTGCACACAACCAAGACTGACCCCTCAACAAACCATCTGTAGTACCCTGCCAACCCAACAACGCTTTGAACATTGGTAGGAGTAGTATGTCTAGGACAATCACGAACTGCTGAAATCTTACCCGGATCAACTCTAATCCCATCCTTAGACACCACGTGCCCTAGGAATGCAACTGACTCAAGCCAAAACTCAAACTTTGAGAACTTGGGATAAAGCCAATGATCTCTCAAAGTCTGAAGTACAGTCCTCAAGTGCTACTCATGCTCATATCTACTCCTCGAGTATATCAGAATGTCATCAATGAAGACTATCATGAACATATCCAAGTATGGGCTAAGCACCCTATGCATCAAGTCCATGAAAGATGCGGGGGAATTAGTCAACCTAAAAGACATCACCAGGAACTCATAATGTCTATAATGTGTCCTGAATGATGTCTTAGGGATGTCCTCTGCCCTAATCCTCAACTGATGGTAGCCGGACCTCAAATCAATCTTCGAAAACATGGATAAACCCTGAAGCTGATCAAATAAGTCTTCAATCTTTGGCATCGGATACTATTCTTCACAATCAGCTTATTCAGCTACCGATAATCAACACACATCCGCATCAACCCATCCTTCTTCTTCACAATGAGAACAAGAGCACCCTAAGGCAACACACTCGGTCTAATGAACCCCTTAGCTACCAAGTCCTAGAGCTGCTCCTTAAGCTCCTTCAACGCAGCAGGAGCCATATGGTAAGGAGGAATTGAGATTGGCCTGGTGCCCGGATCTAACTCAATGGCAAAATCAACATCTCTCTCAGGTGGAAGGCATGGCAGGTCGACAACGATCACATCTAGGAAGTCTCTAACCACATGATCACACTCAGGAGATGAATGGTTCACAAGCATCTCAAACATATGCTAGATAAGCTAAACACCCACTAGAAATTAACTTCCTAGCATGAAGACAAGAGATGATCACAGACGGTGCACGACTGACAGAACCCTGCCACACAACTGGGATATACCAGTCACAGCTATGGTAATGGTTTTGGCATAACAATCCAAAACCATACGGTGAGGGGATAACCAATCCATGCCTAATGTCACATCAAAATCTAACATATCAAGATCATCAAATCACCCCGAGTCTCCAAATCATTAACAAATATCAAACAAGATCTCACAATCCAATCCACTACTAAAGAATCTCCTACTGGGGTCAAAAAAGAAACAGACACAGATAACGGCTCACAAGCCAACCCCAAAAAAGGCAGAAAGTAGGCAGATACATATGAACAAGTGGATCCACAATCAAATAAAGCATAAGCTGGCTGACGACATACAAAAATCGTACCTATAATCATAGCATCCGAGGCCTGTGCCTCCAGTCTCCCAAGGACCGCATAGAACTGGCGATGACCTTCACCTGACCGACTGCTATCCCTACAACCTGTCCTACCTCATAGGCCACCACCTCTACCTTGACCACCACCTCCTTAAGCCGGTGGCTGAACTAAGAAAATAGGCTGAACCGGTGGAGCGGCTGCCTGAACTGTACCCCACTAGGGTAATCTCTATCAAAATAACCACTAACTCCGCATTCATAGCAGGTTGTGCCCCACTGGGGGCAAACTCTAGTAAAATGCCCGCTGACTCCACACTCATAGCAAGGCCATGATGGCCCACCCTACTGAGACAAACCTATTGAACCTGTGTGGCCACCTCGGCCTGATGCCCAGAAGTAGTACCTCTCGAAGACTGACTATTGTGACCACATTGACTGCTCTGACCCTGCTCAAACTAAGAACTAGAAGACTGAAGTGAAACCTGAACTAGTCGACTAGTCTGACCTTGATGCTGCTGTGGCTGATTACCTCAGCCCCACTGGCCTAAACCTCTACCACCATGTATGGAACCACTGTAGCCACCCTAATATCGAGGCCTCTTATCGCTGGCCTCGGGGTCATGGCAATGTGAATTCTCTACAGTAGGGGCATAGTCCGCAATAGCCTAGAATGATCGACCACTAGCAGCCAATATCTTTGCAGGCTCTCTAAACTCTCTCTGTAGTCCCCAAACAAATCTATGGACCTTGTCAGACTCAGTAGGCATAATCATGGCCCCAAATCGAGCAAGGTGATGGATACGAGTCTCGTACTCTGAGACAATCATAATATCCTGAGCAAGTTTAGTGAATTCCTCTCTCCGATGCTCCCGGTTGCTCTGGGGTAAGAACTTGTCCATAAAGGCTTCATAGAACTCGGACAAAGTTAAAAAAGGTGACGATGATCGTCTGTAAGCAACCTGGGCCCTCCACCATAACTTTGCTGGGCCCTCCAGCTGATAAGTAGTATAGCCAACCCCGTGAGTCTCCAACAAACCCAAATGGTGCAACATTTCCTCACAAGTAGTAATGAAGTCATGTGGATCCTTACCCGATGTACAAGAAAATCTTGGTGGTGCCACTCTCAGAAATCTACTCAAGGCCTTATGCTCCCCATCTGTTATTGCGGGGCGAGGAACAAGAGGCTGTGTAGCTGATGGAATCAGAATAACCTTGGCACGGGGAGCCGCAGTAGCAGGCTGCACTCCTAAACTCTGAACACCCAGGGCTTCCCTCTGAGTGGATGTTTGCAGTACCTCTGAAGGGCGCTCCCCAATCATACCCAACAACTAAAATAGAAGACCTCGAATATCTGAAGACTGAGCTGAGGCTGAAGCTGGCAAAGAAGCTGATACTGGAGCTGGTGGAACCTGGGCCACCCCCGGGTCTATATGCCGCTGCTCAGGAGAAAACTCTGGCTCATACTTATGCTCGAGCTCTGTATCAAATCTAGCACCTCTGACAGGTGCCGCTGCTCAAGGACATCCTTGACCAATACCTTTACGACCTCCTTGGCCCCTAGCTTGAGTCAGAGGCTCGTCTCCGCAAACACCGACAATCTCGTATGAGCAATCTGCAGAACAGTGAACCAGAACAAGTGAGATTTCCAGAAACTTTCAAGGGTACTATGCACAAGATAAAAGCAAGAAAAGTCCACGTTTACTAAGATGTCACTGTAGCCTCCCGAAGATTGAGTACGGACGTTTTTACCTCAATCCGGAGGACTCTACTAGACATTGGCTCCTATACCGATGACACCATCCAACCTAGGGCTATGATACCAAGCTGTCACGACCTAATTTCTCGGTAGTGATGGCACCTACAACCCCCAATAGGCAAACCAATCCCCGTAGCCCAGAATTGTTAGTAATGGGCTGCCAGCTAAGATTTAAGCAGAAAAAATGATATAACCAAGCAGAAGCAAAGGAACAAGTTGAAAAGATAGATAACAGGGATAAATATACAAGTTCGGAAGCTAAACCAAACCCTAAAACCTGGTATCATAGTATAGAGCCAGAACTACATCAGCAGAATACAACGATCAAAAATAATATATACAAATGTCTCTTAATGGTAATAGAGTACATACAACAAATGATAAACCAAACGCTAAGCTCTGATCGACTAGAGATCACCCTTAGTCTGACGATATCCCAAAATAGCTCCTCCCACGTGTCTCCAAGGAGCTAACAGTGATGGCCCACACTAGGATATGGACCAGAAGATGTAGAGTGTAGTATGAGCACCAAATGCAAAGCATAAGGTACCAGTAGTATCATAGGCCGACTGGGCACATATAAGATAAAAGAGCAGTAATAGACAAAATAGAAACAAATAGTCACATAAGGCAATTAATAAGCACACGGAAGCTAGCACAAAAGGGATATAAGCAAGAACAACACACATGGCTAGCTGCTAGAATATGCATCACAGGTGAAAGAAAGAAGCACGTACATGGGATCCTTACAACAATAAGTAAATAAAGAGAGATTCAGAAAGTAGGCAGTATACTGGTAATCTCAGATGGATAGAGAAGGAGAGAAAATATAATGATAATCATGCTCGAATACAAGATACAATAACCAAAATAAGGCAACTAATCACAAGTCAAGAGCTAACGACGGAAACCCAAGCACAACTTCATCAATATCCAGAGTCATAAGAACCAGAATAGGAACCAGTATTGTGAAACAGTAATAATAAGTCTACCTACAATCCCATGGGCACACATACACCCATGGAACACAAACAAGTGAAGACAAACCCTTCGGCATCCCATACTACCAAAGCGTACAATCAACAAACAGCAAACAGCAAACAAGGGTGGTACCTCATACAAATGAATGTTATGACATGTCATGCTAAGCCAAGAGTGATAGTAGTATTGTATATTACCTGCTTCCGGCATCCTATGAGGCCCAGAAGACAAGATCCATGGAAGGTCGCACCCGTATACCACTACTATGCCGTATCCGCCCTACGGCACTAACAACACATAGCCCCTAGTCCAGAACAGCAAGGTCCATGTAGGCCCCTGACCAACATACTAGATGCCCCGTAATCTCAAAAATCCTCAAGTAAAGCTGCCCAGAGTGAATCCAGATGTAAATCAGTAAGTCAAATAGTCCTAGAGCATGTCCCTGCCGAGTCTAGCATTACCCAAGAAGTGGTAGTAAAACAAGTGTAGAGCTTGACCCCGGCGAGTCTAGTATAAGTAGAAAGAGTGATAAAACATCCTTCAATTCACCTTTGCCCCAAGAAGATCTATTAAAATGGTGCCAAAATCCTTTTTAAATCATTTCAACTGAAAATGGTCCCCACGGGCTATGCAAGGTTTAGAAATCCAGTAATAGTAGACCCAAAGCCAAAATCGTAGTAAGATCATGAATAAATTCCCTCTGTATGCATGATGAATGGTATACACAATCACAACAGTGGCCCCCGACCCACAAACAACCTATCGGCCCTGCACATGCTCTAATTGCTCTACAACATAGATAGCCAGCATAATACCATGATAACAATGTCTAGGACTCATGGACACCCCTGAATATCCCACCTCTATGGTCCAAAGTCAAAAAAAGGCCACGCAAGACCACAAGGGTGATAATATAAACTACGAAGAATACTACATACAATAGAGGAAAGAAGCGAGGTGAATCATGGAAAATTTGTCAAGGTCTGTGGTGCCAAGCTAATAACCCAACCCAAGGATGTCAATTAGTACAACATTATCCAATATATGCTAAGTCTAGGGAGTTTAGACCATAACCTACCTATCGTCTGATGACAAGCTGTTGGCAGGACAATATCCGAGGCCAAAATGCTCTGAGAAGCTATGAATGATAATCAAACTATCATAAACATGAATAACACATCAAGAGGAGTCTAACGATACCTATATTGCTATAATAATAGCCGGACCAAAATTCAGGTCATCGATGGGCCCGTAGGCCCTGCAACCCAAATCCGAAAACGAAAAAAGCACGATGTCCACAATGGTGCCAAGAATTCATGCTCTAAAAATGAGCAATTTTTTACGATGTCCAAAATGGTGCCAAGAATACATGCTCCAAAAATGAGCAATTTTTTACAAGGAGAAGGCCCCAAACAACCCTTTCAAGAGAGGGCTTAAAGTTAGAATTTTAAGAACAATATCGAAAATTGGGCAAGGATTACTTACCACAACGAGAGAATTTAAGCCAAGTCGGTGAGTTCCTCGAACCCACGAACATGCAATCACAAACGGGGCAGATTCTACAAGAATTCCAAGATTTTGGACATGAGCAACAATGGAGGAATTTTAGAAATCAAGAGAAAAAAAGGTTGGAGAAGAAGACTTACCAATTATTGAAGAAACACAGATTATCGACGAACAATTAATTCCCTAAGGTTAGGAAGTGATTTGGAGCTATTTAGTAGAGATAACTTTGAGTTTAGAGTTGGGAATGTTGAGAGAAAAGAGCTAGAAATACAAAAACTGGAATTTATAGTACTGGAAAAATTTGCCAGTGCCAACAGCGCCATCACATCATAATCACGCTTACCAACTGAAATGCGCTTGAGCGCGATCACGCTAGGCCAGCGTTGATGGCGCTGAAGGACTGGTCTGCACTAAAAATCTTCAATTTTTTGAAAACTCCATGGGGCATTCTGGGCACAATTAGAACCCGATATTCAAAAACCAATTATGCTAATAGAGTGGAAATAACATTTCGGACTCAACTGAATCAATGAAACAT
This sequence comes from Jaltomata sinuosa, assembly GCA_003996215.1. NCBI lineage: Eukaryota > Viridiplantae > Streptophyta > Magnoliopsida > Solanales > Solanaceae > Jaltomata > Jaltomata sinuosa. Next base: position 120,975 of record QJPP01007108.1, on the reverse strand, counting down.
CCATACGAGGTTGTTTCGCAGAAATGTTGACCCAAGTTAACGCTAACTAAAACCAACCAACTAGCCTAAATGAGCTCGGCTCACCCAAAACCCGAACCAACCACCTACGTAACCCAAACTCAACATTCCAGAGCTAATGGAATCATTGAATTTTGAAGCTGACACTCCTATCATCAAATGCTGACCAAAGTTACGCTTTCAATTCCAAATAGCCTGAAAACAGAAAAAGTAACACAAAACCCTCACCGGAAGTTCTCAGGCCTCGGCTAAAGGTCCAACTAGACCAAACTCAATTCTCCAAAGCTAGAAGAACTGTCAGAATTCAATTTTGAGTACGTTAGCTAAGAATGTTGACTAAAGTCAATGATATTCTAAGTTAAGGCTCTAAAATAGGCAAACACCCAAAACAACCAAACGAACGACCAGGGCACCAAACCACCAATCCCAGCAAGTCATAAATGACTTGGGGCCACTACAGGAAAGATGTAATAGTACAAAGAAAGCATAAATACAAAGATGACCGGAAGGGTCATAACATTGGACTTGAAAGTTTTACTTTGGTCAACATTCAGAGCAGACAACCTCGGATGAAAATTCTGACCATATTGTTAGCTCCTTAATGTTAACTTTAGGTTATGAAGACCTTTGGTTCGGGTACTGAGGCTTTCGAACTCATTTTAGGCCATGGGTTCTATATTTGAAGGTTTGACCTAAAGTGGTTCTTGGGCGTGGGGCTCACATTTCATTGGATTGACCTTCATTTGGATTTTCGTCAATTCTATTAAGTCTGGAATGCTGATTTTAGTCAAATAGCTCAGCTCGTTTGTGCCTGTGGGACTCCAGACTCATTCTCGAAGACCCGTTCGATAAAAACTTGCCAAAGCTTAACCTTGGCTGTTGTTGTTGCTGTCGTAGGCGCCAGGGCGCTGCCTTGGCCGTACCTGTGCCTAGGCATCATGCTTACACACTAGACCAACCCTGTCCTCCAGCATTCTTGTGCCTCTCTCTTCGCTCGTGTGCCAGCGCGCCTGCGACATTTGTCCTCAACGGCGCCTGTGTTGGCCAGCTTTTAAAAGTTGTTGGCCCTCAGTTCTAGCTCACTTTCTTCACCCTTTCTCACCAACTATTGGAGGGGATTTATATCTTGCTTCATGATCATATTCTCAGCTTCAATTCGATAAGTTTTGTCATCAATTTCCATCCTTAATTCCTTTAAATTTCCCCTTTTTGTTCGCTTGTTGTGGTGGATTGTTTTAGCTTATTTTCTTGCCCAATTCCTTTAATGTTTTGGGTATGTACTCCTATGATCATGGTGGTCATTTTTTATGATTTTATTCTCGGCTGGTTGCAGGGCCTACGGGCTCGTCGGTGACCCAAAATTTGACCCGACTATAATTATAGCAACATGGGTATCATTAGTCTTGTTTTAATGTGTTATATATGATTATGATAGTTTGATTATCTTATGGAGTTTTTCAACCTCATACTTTGTCGTTCTTGCAGCTTGTCATCAGACGACAGGTAGGTTATGGTCTAAACTCCATAGACTTTGCATATATAGGACAAAATTGTATAATTGGCATCCTTGGGTTGTGTTTATTAGTTGGCACCACAGACCTTGATTTCTTTCCATGTCCGCCTTGATTCTTTCCTCCGTTGTGTGTAGTATTATTCGTAGATTGAAATTATCACCCTTATGGTCCTTTGTGAACTTGTTTTGACTCTGGATCATAGATAGTGGGGTATTCGAGGGTGACTGTGAGACCCGAACATTGTTATCACAATTTTAGTCTGGTTATTTGTAGAGTGATTGGAGCCTGTGCAGGGTCGATAGGTTGATTGTGAGCCATTGGGCTTCTATTTGTGATTCAGGATGTCATTTCCATGCATATAAAGGTATTTTTACCATATTTTACTATGGTTTTGGGCTTTGGGCCACTATTACTAGTTTTCTAAACATTGCATGGCCATGAGGGTCCATTTTTTACTGAAATGACTTTTAAATGGTTTGGAAATGACTTGTGGATATTTTTGGGGTAAAAGAGTTAGAAGATGGTTTTATCATAGTTTTACTACTACTAGACTTGGCAGGGTCGTAGTTCTAGATTGGATTTTTATTTAAATTGAGAGGCTATTAGACTCGGTTAGACCGAGCACCAGAGCTATTTTACTAGTGTTTTAGACCTGGTTATGTCTGGGCACCCTTCGTGGGTTTTAGAGACTTATTTCACTATTTTAGACCCGGACAAAGTCTGGGCATGCATATTAGAGATTTGAGCTACTAGTCGCGATCCGGACCCATTCCGGATGATGTTTTCTATATTGAGATATAGTATGTGTTTGAGGACCTCCATGGACCTTGCCGATCCACGCCAGGTGATTTGGGTCGCGTGCACTGAAGGAGGGGTATACGATGGAGTAGAGGCATACGAGCAGTGTCCTTCCATGGAACCTACCTGCTGGCCCCTTTAGGCACTGGAGAAGGTACATACAGAGTTAGTGTTCCACCCAGGTTTTATCATGCATCATATCATCCATTTTTGTGAGATTCCACCCTTGTTTGCTATTTGTTGAGGGTACACTCCAGTTGTATGGGTGGTCGGAGGTTTTGTTTTCACTTGATTGCATTCCTCGGTTGTTTAGGCGGCTAAGGGACTGTAGGTAGACTTATTTTTACTCTATCGCGGTATTGATTCCTGTCATGATTGCATATGAGTTTGGATATTGATAAGTTATCCTTGAACTACCAGTTGTTAGTTTCTTGACTTGAGATTAGTATTCTTAGTTTGGTTAATAAATCTTGTTTCCAAGCATGACTATCTTTATTCTTCTTCTTCCTTCTCTTTACACCTGAGGTTACTGGTATACCGCTCATTTTCTAAAAATTCTTATATATACTATTATTGCGAGGATCGCGGGTGCATCTTTTCTTACTTTTGCCTGTGCCTGTGGTATATATCCTATTTGCTAGCCTTGTATGTTGTTTTATGTTGTCTTCTTTCTGTGCTAACTTCTGTGTGCTTCTTTGTTGTTTTCAGTGACTATTTGTTTCTATTCTGCCTATTACTATTCTTTTATCTTATATGTGCCCAGGCGGCTTATGATACCTACTGGGTACATTATGCTTCACATTTGGTGCCCATACTATACTCTGCATCTTTTGGTACAGATCCTAGTATGGGCCCTTGCCATTAGCTCATGGACACTCGTGCGAGGAGACTTTTGGACCATCCAAATTGAGGCTGAGCTCTTGGAGACCGGAGCTTTACTTTAGTTTATCTTGTGTATTTTGTACTCTCTTACTACTAGGAGACATTATGTATTTTTTATTTTGGATCCCTTTTGTACTCCTTATATGTAGATCCGACTCTTATATACTATGATATCAGGTTTTGGGTTTGGTCTAGCTTCCGTATGTTATATACATACTCTTGTTATTACTTTTCTTCTCGTATAACCCTTGCTTCCATTTATATTACCTATTCTTGCGCTTTTTGCTAGATGGTAGCCCATTACTAATCATTATGGGCTACGGGGATTGATTTGCCTACTAGGGCGTTGTAGGTGCCATCATGACCATAAAATTGGGTCGTGACACAAGAATTATAATTAACAACTTAAAATATTTAAAAATCATATAAAAGATTTAATTGGATTTTCAAATTTCATCTGTGTCACATAAATTGAGAAAAAAAGTAGCATATATTGGGCACGGGCTTGCACGGGCTCTTGCATCTAAGCACGGGCTTGCACGGGCTCTTGCATCTAGTATATATTTTACATATACAAATGGTCCCGTTCTCGACTGAAATGGTTTGGAAATGACTTGTGAATCTTCTTGGGGTAAAAGAGTTAGCAGATAGTTTTATCATAGTTCTACTACCACTAGACTATGTAAGACCGTAGTGCTAGATTGGCTTTTTATTTAAGTTGAAAGGCTGTTAAACTCGGTCAGATCGAGCACCAGAGCTGTTTTACTACTGTTTTATGTTCGGGCACCCTTGGTGGGGTTTTGAGACTTACCTCACTGTTTTAGACCTAGACAGAGTCTGGGCATGCATATTAGAGATTTGACCTACTAGTTGGGATCCAGACCCTCTCTGAATGATGTTTTCGATATTGAGATATAGTATGTGGTCGAGGACCTCCATGGACCTGTCCAATCCAGGCCAGGGGCTTTGGGCTACGTGCGCCGGAGAAGGGGTATACGGTGTAGTAGAGGTATACGGGCAGTGTCCTTCCATGGAACTACCTACTGGGCCCTTTAGGCGCCAGAAGAGGTACATACAGAGTTACTATTCCACCCAGGTTTCATCATGCATCATAGCATCCATTTTTGTGACATTCCAACCTTGTTTACTATTTGCTGAGTGTATACTCCAGTTGTATGGGCAGCCGAAGGGTTTGTTTTCACTTGATTGCATTCCTCGGTTGAATGGGCGACCGGAGGACTGTAGGTAGACTTATTATTACTCTATCACGGTATTAATTCCTGTCATGGTTGCATATGAGGTTGGATATTAATAAGTTGTCCTTGAACTGCCGGTTGTTAGTTTCTTGACTTGAGATTAGTATGCTTAGTTTGGTTATTAAATCTTATTTCCGAGCATGAAAATATTTATTATTATTCTTCCTTCTCTTTTCACCTGAGGTAACTGGTATACCGCCTATTTTCTAAAACTTCTTATATTACTGTTATTGCAAGGATCCCAGGTGCGTATTTTCTTACTTTTGCCTATGCCTTTAGTATATATCCAATTTGCTAGCCTTGTGTGTTATTTTTTGTTGTCTTTCTTCTATGCTAGCTTCTGTGTGTTTCTTCATTGTTTTTGGTGACTATTTGTTTCTATTCTGCCTGTTTATATTCTTTTATCTTATATGTGCCCAATCGGCCTATGATACCTACTGGGTACCTTATGCTTCACATTTGGTGCTCATACTACACTCTGCATATTCTATTGCAATCCTAGTGTGGGCCCTCGCCATTAGCTCATGGACACTCGTGCGAGGAGACTTTTGGACCGTCCAGACTGAGAGTGAGCTCTTGGCGATCGGACCTTGACTTTAGTTTATTTTGTGTATTTTGTACTCTCTTACTACTCGGAGACATTATGTATTTGTTATTTTGGATCCCTTTTGTACTCCTTATATGTAGATCTGACTCTTATATACTATGATACCAGGTTTTGGGTTTGGTCTAGCTTCCGTATGTTATATATATACTCCTGTTATTACTTTTCTTCTCGTATAACCCTTACTTCTGTTTATATTACTTGTTCTTCCGCTTCTTGCTAGATGGTAGTCCATTACTAACCCTTTCGGGCTACGGGGATTGGTTCACCTACTGGAGGGTTGCAGGTTCCATCAATACTGAGAAATTGGGTCGTGACAGGTTGGTATCAAAGCCTAGGTTAAATAGTGTCATCGGTATACTAGCTAATGTCTAGTAGAGTCTTGCAGATCAGGGCAGAGACGTCCGTACTTAATCTTCGTGAAGCTATGGTGACCTCTTAGAAAATACGACCTTTTTATTGCTTCTATATCGTGCGTAGTCCTAGAATGTTTCTTGAAATCTCACTCATTCTAGTTTATTTTTTTTTACAGATAGTTCATTCGAGAATGTCAGCGTCAGGCAAAGACGAACCTTCGACTCTAGCACCCCCAATATTAGCTAGGGGCTGATGAGGTCGTAGAGGTATGGGTCAAGGACGTCCCCGAGCAGCAAAACCTAATAGAGCTGCTAGAGTTGAGATAGAGCCCGAGCATGAGTATGAGCCAGAGTTAGCTCCTGAGTAGTCGAATGAGGACCAGGGGGAAGCCTAGGTACCACCAGCTCCAGTAACAGTTCCTGCACCTGCTCCTGTTCCAGCTTCAGCCCTAGCTTAGTCTTTTGATATTCAGGGTTTACTATTATAGCTTTTGGGTATGATTGAAGAGTGGCCTTCTGAGGTAGCACAAACATCCACTCAGAGGGAAGCCCTGGGTACACCAAGTTTAGGAGCACAGCCTACTACTGCACCTCCCCATGCCAAGGTTATTTTGGTCCCATCAATTGCACAACCTCTTGCTCCTTACCCATCTATGACAGAGATGGAGCAGAAGGCGTTGGGTAGGTTTTTGAGATTGGCACCTCCGAGGTTTGCTAGTACTTCTGGTCAGGATCCACACGACTTCATTACTACCTGTGAGGATATGTTGCACCATTTAGGTTTGATGGAGACTCATGGTGTTGTATACACTACATATTATCTAGAGGGCCCAAATATGTTGTTGTGGAGGGCCCAGGTTGCTTGCAGACTAGCATCGTCACCCCCATTGACTTGGTCCAAGTTCTACGAGGCCTTTATGGCAAAGTTTCTATCATAGAGCGATATAGAGCGTCAGAGAGAGGCGTTTACTAGACTTATGTAGGGTTCTATAACCGTATAAGAGTATGAGACCTGTTTCCATCAGCTTGCTCCATTTGGGTCCATGATCATGCCTACCGAGCCTGACAAAGTTCGTAGGTTTGTTTGCGGGCTACAGACATAGTTTAGAGAGCCAACATAGATATTAGTTGTTGTAGTCAGTCATTACAGGCTATTGCAGACTATGCCCATACTATGGAGGACTTGCATCATTATGACACTAGGGACAAAGATAAGAGGCCTCGACATTAGGGTGGCTACAGTGGTTTTCGTCAGGGCAGTAAAGGTTCAAGCTAGTGGGGTTGAGGATATCAGTAACAGTAGCACCAGGGTCAGTCTGACGGTTCAGGCTTCATTTCAGTCTTCTGGTGGATCTCAGTATGAGCAGGGTCAGAGTAGCCAGCAGCGCTACAATGGTCATTCATCAAGAGGTGCAGCTTCTAGAGCATAAGGCTGTGGTGGCCACACGAGCTCTGATATTTCATCTCGATAGAGTAGCCTGTTAGCGAATTCTCGTGGTATTGTTGGTCACTTTGCGAGAGATTTCCCCTAGTGGGGTACAGTTCAGCCTGCCGCTCACTAGCTCAGCCTATTCGCTCAGTTTAGTCATTGGCTTGAGAAGATAGTAGTTAGGGTAAAGGTGGTGGCCTACGGGGTATGATAGAGGTCGATCAGGTGGTGGTCATCGTCAGTTCTATCCGGTCCTTGGGAGACCCAAAGTAGAGGCCTCAGATGATGTGATCATAGGTACAATTTTTGTATGCTGTCGCCCAAGTTTTGCCTTATTTTATCTTGGATCCACTTGTTCATATGTATGTGCGTACTTTAAGCCTTGTTTGGTGTTGACTAGTGAGCCGTTATCTGTTCCTGTATCTGTTTCGACCCCTGTAGGAGATTCTTTAGTAGTGGATCAAATTGTGAGATCTTGTATGATATCTATGGGTGATTTGGAGACATGGGCTGATATGCTGATTCTTGATATGGTAGATTTTGATATGATAATGGGCTTGGAATGGTTATCCCCTTACCATGCAGTTTTGTATTGCTATGCAAGACCGTTACCATAGTCGTGCCTGGCGTATCCCTGGTTGTGTGGTAGGGTTCTGTCAGCTGCACACCGTTTGAATCATCTCTTGTGTTCGAGATAGGAAGTTGATCTCTCATGGGTGTTTGGCTTATCTAGCAGATTTCTGAGATACTAGTGCCGACCCTTCTTCCCCTGAGTCTGTTCCTGTGGTTAGAGACTTTCTAGATGTGTTCCCTACCGACTTACCAGGCGTTTTACCTGAGAGAGATATAGACTTTTCTATTGAGTTAGAGCCGAGCGCCAGGCCCATTTCCATTTCTCCTTGCCGTATGGCTCCAACTGAGTTGAGGGAGCTTAAGGAGAATCTGCAGGACTTTTAAGCTAAGGGTTTTATTAGGCCGAGTGTGTCTCCTTAGGGTGCTTCTATTCTATTTGTTAAGAAGAAGGATGGGTTGATGTGGTTGTGCATTTATTATTGGAAGTTGAATAGGGTTACTATGAGAAATGGGTATCCGATGCCATGCATAGATGATTGTTTGATCATCTTCAAGGTTCAGCCATGTTTTCAAAGATAGATGTGAGGTCAGGCTACCACCAGTTGAGGATTAGGGCGGAGGACATCCCTAATTTAGCATTCAAGACACGTTATGGCCACTATGAGTTCCTGGTGATGTCTTTTGGGTTTACTAATGCCCCCACAGCCTTTATGGATCTGATTCACAGGGTGATTAGCCCATATGTGGACTCATTTGTGATCATTTTCATAGACGATATCTTGATATACTCGTGGAGTAGAGACGATTATGAGCAGCACTTGAGGAGTATAATCCAGACTTTGAGAGATCATCGGCTTTATGCAAAGTTCTCAAAGTGCGAGTTTTGTCTTGAGTCAGTTGAATTCCTAGGACACGTTGTGTCTAAGGATGGGATTAGAGTGACCCCGGGGAAGATTTCAGTTGTTCGAGATTGGTCGAGAGCTACTACTCTTACTGAGGTTCACAACTTTTTTGGGTTAGCAGAGAACTACAGACGATTCGTAGAGGGATTATCTTTTATAGAAGCACCCTTGACTATGCTGACTAGGAAGGATGTTCCATTTTAGTGGTCGGATCAGTGCGAGGACAGCTTCCAGAGGCTTAAGGCCTTATTGACTTTAGCTCCTTTGTTGACTTTCCCGGTTGTGGGTCATAGTTTTTTCGTGTATTGTGATACTTCCGGGGTTGGTATTGGTTGTGTGTTGATGCAGCAGGGTCGCGTGATAACATATGCGTCGAGGCAACTGAAAGTTCATGTCACGCCCCGAGGCTACCCCCTACACGTAACATGGGACCCATGACCACAAGTGTCCCAAGTTAATCCTTAGTCATAGCATACTCAGATCAATAAAAGAAATATAGCGGAAGCATACTAGATAAAGATAGGCAACCATAACTTAAATAAGAACAAGGTCTAAGAAGTGTCAAATCCATAAAACGGAATACAAGTCTAGCTATATCTGAAGCCTCTAAACTATCATAAGAGTTGATGGGACAAGACCCCAATTAATTCAAGAAAACAAAAGAAAAGACATAACAGTAACTAACATAACTATGGTCCTCGAGTAATAAGGACTCACTAACCAACTCTGGAGAAATGATAACGGCTAGCCACGAACCGGAGGGTAAGAGCTTGAATCTGCATCATCAAGAGGATGCAACACAAGATATACATTACTACTATAGGATGTACCGAGTATGTGAGATATGCATAAACGAAATCAAAACATTCTTAAAACATACTTAAATCCGAAATCATGTAAAAAATATATTTCGTGGGAAAATACCATAAGTAAAGCTTAAATCATGAAATAGGATAACTTGATGCATAAAACTTTCTTACGGGAGTTTATCATAACCGACAATAGACCATGTAAGCTAAATGGAATCCAACTATATAACTCTAGTTGGCAAAGCTACCCCCAACCTTGCAAAGGAAAGGGGTACTAAACATATCATAGCATGGAACCACTTTCATAAAGGACACTCTCAATAAACGAGGACCCATATTCATGAGGAGACAGTTGCAACTAACGAGGACCCTCTTGACCTACGCTGGCAACGTAGTTTTGGACTTGGGTAATCAAACCCTCATCGCTCGGTGCTAAATACTAATCCCAAAAACATGCATACATATAGCTCATATATACTTGTGACATATCTAATGTCAAATCTGTTTGAAAAGCATAAAGACATATCTAATGTCATGCAAATTCAAATCATAAATCTTATAGCTTAGCATATTCAAAACTCAGTTTTCTTTCTAAATTCATAACTTGAATAATTTGGCATGCAATTTCATAAATACTTGAGATTATAATATCAACGCATGCAATTTTACTTAAATAAAGCCATGCATGAAAAATTTAGCTAGAATTAACCTTCAAATCATAAGGCAAATAATAAGTTGCAAAACCCACGTAAATCATGAAATTGAACTTAGAATTTATTGAAGAATCATGAGAAGATACTTTATAGAAAAGCCCATGAGAATTGGGTAAGAACCCTAACTTGAAATTCATAAATTCAATTTAGAAGAATTGGGGTTTTGGGCATAAGGGTGAAAGAATAATCTTATTGAATGCCCGCATACCTTAATTGAAACTAACCCAACTAAATTAAAAAGACGAGGAGGCTTGAATTTGGAGCTTGAGACTTGGAGCTTGAAGGAGTTCCTTTCCCAATTTGGTATATGAATGAGAGATAATGAGAGTCTTTGGCTAAATGAGGTAGAAACCCTACTAAAGGTGGCCAAAATGATCTCACTTAGGAGATAAAAGGGTGGGTGATTACAAAAATACCCCTGAACTTAAGCTTGAAAAAAAAAGACTCGTCTTCAGAGACCACGAGTCAGTCTATGGGCCATCGTCCTAAATGACGACCCGTCAACTGATCTGTGGTTCAAAAATCCACTACTGGGGGTCTACTGGAAATTCATTCCACGAGTCACACTACGGTCTGTGATTCAGAACGATGGACTGTCCTTTTGACTCGTGGTTTACCTTAGGGAACTGGGGATCCTCTGATCCTCAGGAACTACAGATGGAAGGACGACCCGTGGTTCAAGATGATGGGTTATCAACCGACACATCATATCCAGGACCCTTTTATGGGGGTCCTCTGGAAGTATGAACTACGAGTCCATAGGATGGGTTATGGTTCCAAACCACAAACTGTCGAATGACTCGTAGAATGAGGGAAGAACACTGCAAACAATAGGACAACAGTTTAGACTACGGATCGTGGTCAAGTACTATGGTCCATGATATGATCCATGATCCCTGGGAATTTCACAATTTTTAGAAATTTCGAGTTTAAAAGCTGAATCAAATTCTGGTGTGTTACAATATCTCCCCCGTGGGATCATTCATCCTCAAATGAAGACTAAACAAGTAAAACTAGAGAGAAAGCAGCCCAACCAAGCAACAAAACATGAAAACTCAAGGATAAACATGAAAACTGGGCTTTTAAACTTAAAACATGATTGAACTAACTTTGGAAAACATAAATGCATGCTAGAATCATGGGGGGAAACTGATAGAACAAAATTGGAGGAACATACTAAGGAGGAAACTATTACCTCTTGCTGAAACTGGGTCGGAAGGAAAGAGATGAGGGTACTTGGATTTCATGGTTGCTTCTGCTTCCCAAGTAGCTCCCTCAACTAGCTGATTTCTCCAAAGAACCTTCACCGAAGCAACTTTATTATTTCTCAACCTCCGAACCTGACGATAAAGAATATCTACGGGAACTTTCTCATAAGTAAGTTTATCCTCCACACTCACATCTTCCAAAGGAACAATCAAGGTCGGATCACCAACACACTTCTTTAGCAAGGAAACATGAAAAACTGGATGAATCGCTTCTAAATCCGATGGCAAATTCAACTCATAAGAGACACTACCAACTCTCTACAGAATCCGATAAGGACCAATATAGCGGGGACTAAGCTTCCCTTTCTTGCCAAATCTCATCACACCCTTCATGGGTGACACCTTCAGAAACACCCAATCATCAACTTCAAACTCCAACTCTCTTCTTCTCACATCCACATATTATTTCTGATGACTCTAAGCGGTGTTTAACCACTCCCTAATGATCTAAACCTTCTCCATGGTCTCATGAATGGAATCTGGACCAATCAAAGCGGCCTCTCCTACCTCAAACCAACCAATAGGAGATCTACACCTCCGCTCATAAAGTGCCTCATAAGGAGCCATCTGGATGCTAGAATGAAAGCTGTTGTTGTAGGCAAACTCTATAAGCTGTTCTGGGGCATAAGGCTGTGGTGGCCACACGAGTTCTGCTATTTCATCCCGACAGAGTAGGCTGTTAGAGACTTGTTATGCTTGTGGTATTGTTGGTCACTTTGCGAGAGATTGCCCCCAGTGGGGTACAATTCAGCCTGCCGCTCAACTAGCTCAGCCTATACGCTCAGTTTAGTCATCGGCTTGAGGAGATAGTAGTTAGGGTAAAGGTGGTGGCCTACGGGGTAGGATAGCAGTCGATTAGGTGGTGGTCGTCGTCAGTTCTATGCGGTCCTTGGGAGACCCCAGGAAGAGGCCTCAGATGATGTGATCATAGGTACAATTTTTGTTTGCTGTCGCCCAACTTTTGCCTTATTTTATCCTGGATCCACTTGTTCATATGTATCTGCGTACTTTATTCCTTGTTTCGGTTGACTAGTGAGCTGTTATCTGTTCCTGTATCTGTTTCATCCCATGTAGGAGATTCTTTAGTAGTGGATCAAATTGTGAGATCTTGTATGATATCTGTGGGTGATTTGGAGACTTGGGGTGATATGCTGATTCTTGATATGGTAGATTTCGATATGATAATGGGCATGGAATAGTTATTCCCTTACCGTGAAGTTTTGTATTGCTATGCAAGACCGTTACCATAGCTGTGCCCGGCGTATCCCTGGTTGTGTGGTAGGGTTCTATTAGCTGCACACCATTCAAATCATATCATCTGTTCGAGCTAGTAAGTTGATCTCTCATGGGTGTTTGGCTTATCTAGCAGATGTCCGAGATACTAGTGCCGACCCTTCTTCCCCTGAGTCTGTTCCTGTAGTTAGAGACTTTCTAGATGTGTTCCCTACCGACCTACCAGGCCTTTCACCTAAGAGAGATATAGACTTTTCTATTGAGTTAGAGCCGAGCACCTGGCCCATTTCCATTTCTCCTTATCGTATGGCTCCAACTGAGTTGAGGGAGCTTAAGGAGAAGCTCCAGGACTTGTCAGCTAAGGGTTTTATTAGGCCGAGTGTGTCTCCTTGGGGTGCTTCTATTCTATTTGTTAAGAAGAAGGATGGGTTGATGTGGTTGTGCATTTATTATCGGCAGTTGAATAGGGTTACTATGAGAAATAGGTATCCGATGCCATGCATAGATGATTGTTTAATCATCTTCAGGGTTCAACCATGTTTTCAAAGATAGATGTGAGGTCAGGCTACCACCAGTTGAGGATTAGGGCAGAGGACATCCCTAATTTAGCATTCAAGACATGTTATGGCCACTATGAGTTCCTGGTGATGTCTTTTGGGTTTACTAATGCCCCCGCAGCCTTTATGGATATGATTCACAGGGTGCTTAGCCCATATTTGGACACATTTGTGATTATTTTCATAGACGATATCTTGATATACTCGCGGAGTAGAGACGATTATGAGAAGCACTTGAGTATAATCCAGACTTTGAGAGATCATCGACTTTATGCAAAGTTCTCAAAGTGCGAGTTTTGGCTTGAGTCAGTTGCATTCCTAGGACACGTTGTGTCTAAGGATGGGATTAGAGTGACCCCGGGGAAGATTTCAGTTGTTCGAGATTGGTCGAGACCTACTACTCCTACTGAGGTTCACAGCTTTTTTGGGTTAGCACAGTGCTACAAACGATTCGTATAGGGATTATCTTCTATAGAAGTACCCTTGACTATGCTAACTAGGAAGGATATTCCATTTCAGTGGTCGGATCAGTGCGAGGACAGCTTCCAGAGGCTTAAGGCTTTATTGACTTTAGCTCCAGTGTTGACTTTGTCGGTTGTGGGTCAGAGTTTTTTCATGTATTGTGATACTTCCGGGGTTGGTATTGGTTGTGCGTTGATGCAGCAGGGTCGCGTGATAAAATATGCATCGAGGCAACTGAAGGTTCATGTCACACCCCGAGGCTACCCCCTAGACGTAACATGGGACCCAGGACCACAAGTGTCCCAAGTTAACCCTTAGTCATAGCATACTCAGATCAATACAAGAAATATTGCGGAAGCATACTAGATAAAGATAGGCAACCATAACTTAAATAAGAACAAGGTCTAAGAAGTGTCAAATCCATAAAACGGAATACAAGTCTAGCTATATCTGAAGCCTCTAAACTATCATAAGAGTTGATGGGACAATACCCCAACTAATTCAAGAAAACAAAAGAAAAGACATAACAGTAACTAACATAACTATGGTCCTCAAGTAATAAGGACTCACCAACCAACTTTGGAGAACTGATAATGGCTAGCCACGAACCAGAGGGTAAGAGCTTGAATCTGCATCATCAAGAGGATGCAACGCAAGATATACATTACTACTATAGGATGTACCGAGTATGTGAGATATGCATAAACAAAATCAAAACATGCTTAAAACATACTTAAATCCGAAATCATGTGTAAAAGATATATCGTGGGAAAATACCATAAGTAAAGCTTAAATCATCAAATAGGATAACTTGATGCATAAAACTTTCTTATGGGAGTTTATCATAACCCACAATAGACCATGCGAGCTACATGGAATCCAACTATATAACTCTAGTTGGCAAAGCTACCTCCAACCTTGCCCTGGAAAGGGGTACTAAACATATCATAGCATGGAACCACTTTCATAAAGGACACTCTCAATAAACGAGGACCCATATTCATGAGGAGACACTTGCAACTAACGAGGACCCTCTTGACCTACGCTGGCAACGTAGTTTTGGACTTGGGTAATCGAACCCTCATCGCTCGGTGCTAAATACTACTCCCAAAAACATGCATACACATAGCTCATATATACTTGTGACATATCTGATGTCAAATCTGTTTGAAAAGCATAAAGACATATCTAATGTCATGCAAATTCAAATCATAAATCTTATAGCTTAGCATAGCCAAAACTCACTTTTCTTTCTAAATTCATAACTTGAAGAATTTGGCATGCAATTTCATAAATACTTGAGATGATAATATCAACGCATGCAATTTTCCTTAAATAAAGCCATGCATGCAAAATTTAGCTAGAATTAACCTTCAAATCATAAGGCAAATAATAAGTTTCAAAACCCACGTAAATCATGAAATTGAACTTAGAATTTATTGAAGAATCATGAGAAGATACTTTATATAAAAGCCCATGAGAATTGGGTAAGAACCCTAACTTGAAATTCATAAATTCAATTTAGAAGAATTGGGGTTTTGGGCATAAGGGTGAAAGAATCCTCTTACTGAATGCCCACATAACTTAATTGAAACTTACCCAACTGAAATTGAAAAGAAGAGGAGGCTTGAATTTGGAGCTTGAGACTTGGAGCTTGAAGGATTTTCTTTCCCAATTTGGTAATGAATGAGAGATAATGAGAGTCTTAGGCTAAATGAGGTAGAAAATCTACTAAAAGTGGGCAAAATGATCTCACTTAGAAGATAAAAGGGTGGGTAATTACAAAAATACCCCTAACTTAAGCTTGGAAAAAAAAATGTCCCGGCTTCTGAGACCACGAGTCAGTCTACAGGAAATCGTCCTAAATGACGACCCGTCAACTGATTTGTGGTTCAAAAAGCCACTTCTGGGGGTCTATTGGAAATTCATTCCATGAGTCACACTACGGTCCGTGATTCAGAACGATGGACTGTCCTGTTGACTCGTGGTTTAACTTAGGGAACTGGGGATCCACTGATCCTCAGGAACTACGGATGGAAGGATGACCCGTGGTTCAAGATGATGGGTTATCAACCAACTCGTCATATCCAAGACCCTTTATGGGGGTCCTCTGGAAGTATGAACTACGAGTCCATAGGATGGGTTATGGTTCCAAACCACAAACTGTCGAATGACTCGTAGAATGAGGGAAGAACACTGCAAACAATTAGACCACGGTTTAGACTATGGATCGTGGTCAAGGACTATGGTCCATGATATGATCCATGATCCCTGGGAATTTCACAATTTTCAGAAATTTTGAGTTTAAAAGTTGAATCAAATTCTGGGGTGTTATAATATCTCCCCCGTGGGATCATTCATCCTCGAATGAAGACTAAGCAAGTAAAACTGGAGAGAAAACAGCCCAACCAAGCAACAAAACATGAAAACTCAAGGATAAACATGAAAACTGGGATTTTAAACTTAAAACATAATTGAACTAACTTTGGAAAACATGAATGTATGCTAGAATCATGGGGGGAAACTGATAGAACAAAATCGGAGGAACATACTAAGGAGGAAACTATTACCTCTTGCTGAAACTGGGTCGGAAGGAAAGAGATAAGGGTACTTGGATTTCATGGTTGCTTCTGCTTCCCAAGTAGCTCCCTCAACTAGTTGATTTCTCCAAAGAACCTTCACCGAAGCAACTTTTTTATTTCTCAACCTCTGAACCTGACGATCAAGAATATCTATGGGAACTTCCTCATAAGTAAGGTTATCCTCCACACTCACATCTTCCAAAGGAACAATCAAGGTCGGATCATCAATACACTTCTTTAGCAAGGAAACATGAAAAACCGGATGAACCGCTTCTTAATCCGATGGCAAATCCAACTCATAAGAGACACTACCAACTCTCTACAGAATCCGATAAGGACCAATATAGCGGGGACTAAGCTTCCCTTTCTTGACAAATCTCATCACACCCTTCATGGGTGACACATTCATAAATACCCAATCATCAATTTCAAACTCCAACTCTCCTTTTCTCACATCCGTATATTATTTCTGACTACTCTAAGCGGTCTTTAACCACTCCCTAATGATCTAAACCTTCTCCATAGTCTCATGAATAGAATCTAGACCAATCAAAGTGGCCTATCCTACCTCAAACCAACCAATAGGAGATCTACACCTCCGCTCATAAAGTGCCTCATAAGGAGCCATCTGGATGCTAGAATGAAAGCTGTTGTTGTAGGAAAACTCTATAAGATGTAAGTGATCATCCCAACTACCCTTGAAATCAATCACATAAGCTCTCAACATATCCTCCAAAGTCTGAATAGTATGGTTTGCCTGGCGATCTGTCTGTGGGTGAAAAGTTGTGCTAAGCTTCACTTGAGTACCAAGACCTCTCTAAAAAGACTTCTAAAACTGGGATGTAAACTGAGTACCTCTATCTGAAATGACAGATAATGGAACACCATGCAATCTGAATATCTCCCGAATAAAAATCCCAGCATAATCATCCGCTATATCCGTAGTCTTAACAGCCAAAAAGTGGGATAACTTAGTCATCTGGTCGACAATCACCCAAATCAAATCATGTTGCCTATGAGTATGAGGTAAGCTAGTAATGAAGTCCATATTGATCGCTTCCCACTTCCAAGTAGGAAGGTCAATATCTTGAGTCATACCACCTGGTCGCTGATGCTCTACCTTCACTTGCTGATAGTTGGGACACTTAGCCACCAAACTGGCTATGTCTCTCTTCATACTATTCTATCAATAGACTTCTCGTAGATCACGGTACATCTTGATGGCACCAAGATGAATAAAATATCTGGAACTATGAGCCTCAGTCAAAATATGTTGTCTCCACCAACCTACATCTGGCACACACAATCGACCCTGATAATGGAGCACACCATCTCCCCCTTGGGAGGAAATCTCAACTCCTTGCTGATGGGCTACACCTTTTAGCTGAAGAAAAATAGGATCACTGTCTTGCTTTGCCTTCACTTTAGCTATCAAAGATGATTTGGAACCATTCTAAACAATAACACCACCTTCTGTCGAGTCCATCAAGTGAACTCCTAACCGAGCAAACCTATGAACCTCCTTAACCAATTCCTTCTTTTCGTCCTTAATTGAAGACGCACTACCCATAGACAATCTACTAAGTGCATCCGCCACTACATTGGCCTTACCCAAATGGTAAAGCACACTCATATTATAATCCTTAAGAAGCTCCAACCATCTGCTTTGATGAAGATTCAGTTCCTTTAGAGTGAACACATACTGAAGACTCTTATGATCGGTGAATACATCCACGTGGACACCATACAAGTAGTGTCTCAAAATCTTCAAAGCAAAAACCACGGCCGCTAACTCAAAATCATGAGTAGGGTAGTTCTTCTCAAGAATCTTAAGTTGTCTCGAAGCATAAGCAATCACCATACCACGCTGCATCAACACACAACCCAAACCAATCCTATAAATATCACAATACATAACAAAGTTATCTAGGCCCTTGGGAAGAGCCAACACAGGAGCGGTGGTCAACCTAGTCTTCAATTCCTGAAAGTTCTTCTCACATAGATCATACCACTGAAATTTAACCTTCTTCAGAGTCAACCGAGTCAATGGGGCAGCAATGGAGGAAAACCCTTTCACAAATCTCCTGTAGTAACCAGCCAAATCCAAAAAGCTCCTAATATTGGACGGGGAAGTAGTTCTAGGCAAGTTTTTTATTGCCTTGAAATTTTAAGAATCAACTCGAATACCATCTCTAATCACAATATGACCAAGAAAAGCAATAGACTGCATCAAAAACTCACACTTGCTAAACTTAGCAATTAATTATCGGTCTTTGAGAGGTTGCAACACCACTCTCAAATGGTCCGCATGGTCCTCCTCATTCTGAGAATAGATAAGGATATCATCAATGAACACAATCACAAACATATTCAAATACTGCTTGAACACACGGTTCATCAAATCCATAAATTTGTGGGAGAATTCATTAGACCAAAAGATATCATAACAAATTCATAATGACCATATCGAGTTCTGAAGGCTGTCTTCGGAATATCACACTCTCGAACACGAAGCTGATGATAATTGGATCTAAGGTCGATCTTGGAGAAGAAACTAGCACCCTGAAGCTGATTGAACAAGTTATCATTCCTAGGAATGGGATACTTATTCTTGATTGTGACCTTGTTCAACTGATGGTAGTCGATGCACATTCTGAAGGAACCATCTTTCTTCTACAAGAATAAGACTGGAGCACTCCATGGAGAGATGTTGGGTCGAATAAAACCCTTATTAAGGAGGTCTTTCAACTGATCCTTTAATTCCTTAAGCTCTACGGGAACCATTCTATAGGGAGGAATAGAGATAGGATTCATATCTAGGAGAAGATCTATCCCAAAGTCAATCTCCCACTCGGATGGGACTCCAGGCAAATCATCGGGGAACACTTCTAGAAATTCCATTACAATAGGAACTAACTGGAGAGATGGGGTTTTGGACTCCGTTTCCATAACCTAAACTATATGATAAACATAACTCTTAGAAATCCTCTTCCTAGCCTTAAGATTAGATATGAAATAACTCTTAGAGGATGGAGGACTACCTTGCCACTCTAAGACAGGTTCATTTGGAAACTTGAAACTGATGTCTTGAGTAGGACAATCAACCGAGGCATAACATGCATACAACCAATCCATACCAAGAATAACATCAAAGTCAGTCATCTCCAGCTCTACTAGATCCACTGAAGTTACTCCGTGAAGGACTGATATAGAGCAATTTTGGTAGATTCTTTTGGCTAGGACTGACTCACCAACAGGAGTAGAAACACAAAAAGGTTCTAAAAGTAGAACGAACTAATCTCAAACTTACAAGCAACATAAGGGGTCACAAAAGATAAAGAGGCAGTCGGATCCAATAATGCATACACATCAAAAGAGAAGACTTTCAACATACCAGTAACAACGTCTGGTGAACTCTCCTAGTTTTGACAAGAGGATATAGCATAAAGGCAATTCGAGCAATGACCACTAGAACTAGAAGTAGTGCCTTGCTGGGCCGGTCTACCTCCTAATGCTGCTGGGGTAGGCTGAGTCCTACTACCTCCATGTCCCTTCTTAGCTGAAAGGTAATCCCTAATCTTGTATCCAACCTGACCACATCCAAAGCATCCACCTGAACCAGCTAAACACTCCCCAGGATAACTTCTACCACACTTGTTGTAAGAAGGGTAAGGAGCACCCTTTGCAACACTCCCATGCGAATAGGAACCAGCTCCTCTACCGGTATGATCATAATGAGGCTTGGGGGCCTGGGTAGGAGCACTAGCCGAGGAATGAATAGGGCCTGATGATTTCTTCTGAAACAAAAAGCGATGTCTGCCCTCGGATTTCTGATGGCTAAAACCTGAGCTCTCCGACCTAACCCTCTTGTTTTCCCTTGCCTTCTCCCTTATTTTGTCTCCCTCGATCTGTTGGGCATGAGTCATAAGTCGAGAAATATTTATGTCGCCCAAAAGCATCACAGACCTACACTTATTTTTCATCAAATATGACACTCCATAAATATACTTACTCATCTCATCCCATGGGTCAACCACCATGGAAGGAGCATACCTAGAAAGCTAGATAAACTTTAACCCGTACTCCTGAACCAACATAGAACCTTGCCACAAATTCAAAAAAAAATTCAATCTTAGCTTCCTCAACTCCTTCAGAAAGAACCAATTAAGAAAAGCCTTTTCAAAGCATTCCCAAGTAATAGGGACCACGTCTCTAGCCCTAGCATCTTTCTATTGTGTAAACTAGATATGATCCATATCCTTGGGTTGATAGGAAGCTAGTTCAATACAATCAACACCTCCCACTTGCATCACCCCAATGATCTTCTTTACCTTATCCAAGAAATTTTGTGGATCCTCACAAACTTTTGAACCCTAAAACTCAGTGGGGTTCATGCGAACGAAATATCAAACTCAGGCTGCTACTCCACCTTCAGGGTGGACGAGGATAGGATCCTGCTGATTTGCCTGGGCGTCCATAGTCTGAGATAGCATATGGATGGCATTTTTTAACTCCGCATTTGTGACCTCGGGGTCTAGAATAAGAGTATTAGACTTTCGGGCTAGCATAACGAGGAGGCGTAATCTGAAATGTAACAAGAACGGATTAGAGGAGTAACAGAGTTAAATTGTATCGCACGATACTGATCATGAAAGAAGTGAACTTTTCCTAAGACATCTCATAGCTTCCCTCTCATAAGTGTTATGCACTTCACACACATGAAAGAGACTCTACTTGATGCAGATCCAGACACCCTAGGATTCTTGAAACCAAGGCTTTGATACCAAGTTTATCACGCCCTGAGGTTACCCCCTAGACGTAACACGGGACCCGAGACCACAAGTGTCCCAAGTTAACCCTTTGTCATATCATACTCAGATCAATAAAAGAAATATAGCAAAAGCATACTAGATAAAGATAGGCAACCATAACTTAAATAAGAACAAGGTCTAAGAAGTGTCAAATCCAAAAAATGGAATACAAATCTAGCTATGTCTGAAGCCTCTAAACTATCATAAGTGTTGAAGGGACAAGACCCCAACGAACTCAAAAAAACTCAAGAAAAGACATAACAATAATTAACATAACTATGGTCCTCGAGTAATGAGGACTCACCAACCATGTCTGGAGAACTGATAACGGCTAGCCACGAACTGGAGGGTAAGAGCCTGAAGCTGTAACATCAAGAGGATGCAGCGCAAGATATGCGTTAGTACTATAGGATGTATCGAGTATGTGAGATATGCATAAAAGAAATCAAAACATGCTTAAAACATATTTAAATCTAAAATCAGGCGTAAAAGAGATATCGTGGGAAAATACCATAAGTAAAGCTTAAATCATAAAATAGGATAACTTGATGCATAAAACTTTCTTACGAGAGTTTCTCATAACTGACAATAGACCATGAGAACTACATGGAATCCAATTATATAACTCTAGTTGGCAAAGCTACCCCGAACCTTGCCAAGGAAAGGGGTACTAAACATATCATAGCATGGAACCATTTTCATAAGGGACACTCTCAACTAACGAGGACCCATCTTCCTAAATGACAACCCATCAACTGATCCATGGTTCCAAAAGCCACTTCTGGGGGTACTGGAAATTCATTCCATAAGTCACACTACAGTTCGTGATTCAGAACGATGAACTATCCTATTGACTCGTGGTTTGACTTAAGGAACTGGGGATCCTTTGATCCTCAAGAACTACGGATGGAAGTTAACCCATGGTTTAAGATGACATGTCATCAACCAACTAATCATATCCAGGACCCTTTATGGTGGTCCTTTGGAACTATGAACTACGAGTCTATAGGACGGGCCATGGTTTCAAACCATAAACCATTGAATGAATCGTAGACTGAGAGAAGAACACTTCCAACAAGAAGACCATGGTTCAGACTACATATCATGGTCCAGGACTATGGTCCGTGATCTGATCTGTGATCCTTGGGAATTTCACAGTTTTCATAAATTTCAAGTTTAAAAGCTGAATCAAATTCTGGGGTGTTACAGTTCACGAGCATAACTAAACCACTCATGAGTTACAGTTGGTGGCGGTAGTTTTTGCTCTCAATATATGGAGGAACTACTTATACGGGGTTCACTGCAAGATATTCATCGATCATCATAGCCTTCAGTACATTATGAGTCCGCGAGAGCTAAACTCGAGGTAGCGAAGATGGATTGAGCTACTAAAGGACTGTGATTTCACTATTTTGTACCCTCCAGGCAAGGCAAACATAGTAGCGGATGCCTTGAGTCGGAAGGCAGTGAGTATGGGTAGCCTAACTTCACTTTCAAATTTTGAGCAGCCGTTGGCCTTGGACATCCAGTCCTTGGCTAACTATTTTGTTAGGCTTGACTTATCGGATCCCAGCAGAGTTCTTACTAGTGTTGAGGTTTGGTCTACCTGGGTTCATCAGATTTAGAGCTATCAGTTTAAGGATCAACGGTTATGTGACCTTCGTGATTAGGTTGTTTGAGTAAAGGCCAGCCGGGCTACTCTAGATTCAGATAGGGTTTTGAGGTTTGGTGGTCGATTGTGTGTTGCGAGAGTTGGGGATTTGATTTAGTTGATACTTCGTGAGGCACATTGTTCTAGATACTTCATTCATCCTGGTGTAGCAAAGAGTTTGTTGGAGTGGTATGAAGTGGGACATAACATAGTTTGTATCTCGGTGCTTGAACTGTTAGCAGGTGAAGTTTGAGCACATGAGACATGGTGGTTTGATGCAGCGACTTCCTATTCTTGAGTGGAAATGGGAAGGGATTATTATAGATTTTGTAGTTGGGTTGCCTCGTACTTCAAGGGGTTTTGACTCTATTTGGGTGATTATGGACCGGTTTACTAAGTCAGCGCACTTCTTATCGGGTCAGACTACAAACAATGCGGAGAGGTTAGCTCAAATTTACATTCAAGAGGTTGTTCGATTGCACGGGGCCCCAGCTTCTATCATTTTAGACCGCAGCACCCAGTTCACATGTCAGTTCTAGAGGGATATTCAGAGAGATTTGGGTACAGAGGTTTAGCTCAGCATCGCATTCCATCCTCTGACAGATAGCCAGTTCAAGAGGACTATTTAGGTCCTGGAAAACATGCTTCAAGCATGTGTTCTTGACATTGGATGTTCTTGGGATCAGTTTGTGCCTTTGGCTGAGTTTGTGTATAATAATAACTTCTATTTTAGCATTGGTATGTCACCCTTCGAGGCATTGTATGATAGGCATTACATATCATCGTTGGTTAGTTTTATGGTTTTGAGTCTAGGCCACAGAGTACAAATTTGCTTCGAGATTCACTAAATAGAGTTAGAGTGATCCAACATATACTTCGAGCTGCTCAGAGTAGGCAGAAGAGCTACACTTATTGTATACATCATGCCTTAGAGTTTAGTGTTGGTGATTTGGTATTCCTCTGTGTATCACCCATGAAGGGTGTGATGAGATTTGGTCGGCCAGGTAAGCTTAGGCCTAGGTATATTGGGCCGTTTGAGATACTCCAGAGGGTTGGTAGTGTTACCTATCAGTTAGTTTTGCCTCCGATGTTTTCAGCTATGAACCCTGTGTTTCATGTTTTGATGTTGAGATGGTATATTCCCGATGAGTCACATGAGTTGCAGTCGAACATAGTTCAGTTGGATGAGAGGTTAACTTTTGTTGACGAGCCAATAACTATTGTGGCCAGAGATGTCAGGAGGTTGAGATCCAACGAGATATGGAGGCCCAGTATCCGCGGGTATTTGAGCCTTCAGGTACCTCCTTCTTCTTGACTTTTGAGGACAAAAGTCCTTTTTAGTAGTGGATGATGTAATGACCCATCCGATCATTTTCACATTTACGCCTACTTTGTACTTTTAGAGCCTTTCTATAGTGGCCCTAAGTCATTTATGGCTTGCTTGGATAGGTGGTTTGGTTCCCTGGCCATTTGTTTGGTCATTATGGCCGTTTCCCTATGTTAGAGCTTAAACTTAAGAATTTATTGAATTCAGTCAACATTCTTGGTAAACGCACTTGGAATTGAATTTTGACAGTTCTGTTAGCTCTGGAGCATGGATTTTGGTCTGGATGGACCCTTGGTAGGGGTCTGGGAGCTTTTGGTTTTGTTTTGTGTGAGTTTTTGTTTCTAGCCAAGTTGGACTTAAAAGTTTAATTTTGGTCAATATTTGAAGAAGACAGTCTCAGATGGAAATTTTGACCGCAGTGTTAGCTTTATAATGTTGACTTTAGGCTAGGGGGACCTTTCGTTTGGGTCCCGAAGCTTCCAAACTCATTTTAAGCCATGGGGTTCCATTTTTGAAGGTTTTCCTAAAGTTCATTCTTCGGCATGGGGCCCATTTTTCATTGTATCGACCTCCATTCAGATTTTAATCGATTTCGTTGAGTTTAGAATGCCATTTTTATTCAGATAACTCAGCTCATTTGTGCCCGACGGACCCCTGACTCATTCCTGGAGACCCGTTCAATAAAAACTTGCCCAAGCTTGGCCTTGGCTGTTGTTGTTGTTGTCATAGGTACTGAGGCACTGCCTTGGCCGCACATGCGTGCCAGGCCAGCCTTGGCCTCTAGCGCGCCTATGCTTCCTCCCTTCGCCAATGCGCCAGCGCGCCTGCGGTGCTTGGCCGTGCCTATGTGCGCGCGCCTGCGTCTGCATGGATGCAGCGGCGCCTGTGCTGGCCAGCTTTTAAAAGATGTTGGACCTACTTCCAGCTCACTTTCTCCTCTCTTAACACTTCGTACCTCCATTAAAACAGCCCCAAAGCTCCCATTTCTTCACCTTTTGCTCACCAAATGTTGGAGGGGATTTATATCTTGCTTTGTGATCGTATTGTCAGCTTCAATTCGGTAAGTTTTGTCATTAATTTCCATCCTTAATTCCTTTAAATTTTCCCTTTTTGTTCTCTGGTTGTGCTGGACTATTTTATCTTGTTTTATTGCCCAATTCCTTAAATTTTCTGGGCATGTACTCCATGATCATGGTGGTCATTATGTATGCTTTCGTTCTCGGCTTCGAGTTGTAGGGCCCACCAGCCTATCGGTGACCCAAAATTCGACCCGCCTATAATCATAGCAATATGTGTATCATTAGTCTCATTTTAATGTGCTATATATGATTATGATAGTTTGATTATCTTTCATAGCTTCTCGGAGTGGTTCGACCTTGGACATCGTCATTCCTGCAGCTTGTTGTTGGACGACAGGTAGGTTATGGTCTAAACTACTTAGACTTCACATATATAGGATAAAATTTTACTAATTGGCATCCTTGGGTTGGGTTTATTAGTTGACACCACAGACCTTGACTGCTTTTCCTTGTCTGCCTCGTTTCTTTCCTCCGTTATGTGTAGTATTCTTTGTAGATTGATATTATCACCCTTATGTTCCTGTGTGGACTAGTTTTTAATATGGACCATAGATTGTGGGGGTATTTGGGGGTGTCCGTGAGTCCCGGATATCGCTATCGCAATTTTAGGCTAGTTATCTATGTTGTAGAGCAATTGGAGCATGTGCAGGGACGATAGGTTGATTGTGAGCCGTTGGGCTTCCATTTATGATCGAGCATGTCATTTCCATGAATATAATGGGATTTTTACCATATTTCACTATGGTTTTGGGCTTGGGGCCACTATTACTGGTTTTCTAAACTTTGCATGGCCATGGGGGTCCATTTTCGACTAAAATGACTTTGAAATGGTTTGGAAATGACTTGTGGATCTTCTTGGGGTAAAAGAGTTAGAATATGGCTTTATCACAGTTTTACTATTACCACTAGACTTGGCAGGGCAGTAGTGCTAGATTGGCTTTTTATTTAAATTGAGAGGCTATTAGACTCGGTCAGACCGAGCACCAGAAGTGTTTTACTAGTGTTTTAAACTTGGTTATGCCCGGGCACCCTTCGTGGTGTTTTGAGACTTATTTCACTATTTTAGACCTGGACAGAGTCTGGGCATGCATATTAGAGATTTGAGCTACTAGTCGCGATCCATACCCATTCCGGATGATGTTTTCTAGATTGAGATATAGTATGTGGTCGAGGACCTCCATGGACCTTGCCGATCCATGCCTAGTGATTTGGGCTGCGTGCACCGAAAGAGGGGTATACGGTGGAGTAAAGGTATATGAGCAGTTTCCTTCCATGGAACCTACCTGCTGGGCTCTTTAGGCACTGGAGAAGGTACTTAAAGAGTTAGTGTTCCACCCAGGTTTCATCATGCATCATATCATCCATTTGTGTGAGATTCCACCCTTGTTTGCTATTTTTTGAGGGTACACTCTGGTTGTATGGGTGGCCGGAGGGTTTGTTTTCACTTGATTGCATTCCTTGGTTGTATGGGCGGCTAGGGGACTGTAGGTAGACTTATTTTTACTCTATCGCAGTATTGATTCCTGTCATGGTTGCATATGAGTTTGGATATTGAGAAGTTGTCCTTGAACTGCCAGTTGTTAGTTTCTTGACTTGAGATTAGTATTCTTAGTTTGGTTATTAAATCATGTTTCCGAGCATGACTATCTTTATTCTGCTTCTTCCTTCTCATTTCACCTGATGTTACCGGTATACCGCTCATTTTCTAAAACTTCTTATATATACCATTATTGCGAGGATCCCAGGTGCATCTTTTCTTACTTTCGCCTGTGCCTGTAGTATATATCATATTTGTTAGCCTTGTATGTTGTTTTCTGTTGTCTTCTTTCTGTGCTTGCTTATGTGTGCTTCTTTGTTGTTTTCGGTGACTATTTGTTTCTATTTTGCCTATTACTATTCTTTTATCTTATATGTGCCCAGGTGACTTACCTACTGGGTACCTTATGCTTCACATTTGGTGCTTATATTACACTCTGCATCTTTTGGTGCAGATCCTAGTATGGGCCCTTTCCATTAGCTCATGGACACTCGTGCGAGGAGACTTTTGGACCGTCTAGACTAAGGGTGAGCTCTTGGCGACCAGAGCTTGACTTTAGTTTATCTTGTGTATTTTGTACTCTCTTACTACTAGGAGACATTATGTATTTGTTATTTTGGATCCCTTTTGTACTCCTTATATGTAGATCCGACTCTTATATACTATGATACCAGGTTTTGGGTTTGGTCTAGCTTTCGTAAGTTATATATATACTCCTGTTATTACTTTTCTTCTTGTATAACCCTTGCTTCCGTTTATATTACCTATTCTTGCGCTTCTTGCTAGATTGTAGCCCATTACTAATTGTTCTGGGCTATGGGGATTGGTTCGCCTATTGGGGCGTTGTAGGTGCCATCATGACCGAAAAATTGTGTCATGACATAAGAATTATAATTAACAACTTAAAATATTTAAAAATCATATAAAAGATTTGATTGGCTTTTCAAATTTTATCTGTATCACATAAATTGAGAAAAAAGTAGCATATATTGGGAACGTTCTTGCATGGGCTCTTGCATCTAGTATATATTATACATATACAAATGGGTAAGGCTGTGGGAACCACTCAATTTAATTTAAGGGACTTTGAATTCTTTTTCAATATAAAATTGATATGAATTTCCACTAATTTAATTGATAACTAAAAGCAATTCTAACAACTGTAGACAATTTGAGATAAAAGACATAGACAAATAAACATTATATATACTCGGGTATTGCATAGGTTTGTGGTAAAATACATAAATTATTTTTTTCCAAATTTCAATTTGAATCAAATACCCCTAAACACGTGCGGTGTTAATAAAATTCTCAAATCTAGGCTCATAAGCCATCGATACGGGAAAAAGGACATTGTTAAACACCCGGAGTATTACATTGTTTCACCAAAAGAATTTGGCAAAAATTCTATGAAGTTCCCTGATGACACATTTAGGGGGGACAATGGCAGATAGTACATGTATGGGGACACTTTGAAGCATATTGTTAATCAATACCTCTTCGCCACCATAGGAAAGCATATTACCTTTCCAAGCTTGTAGTTTTTCCTTGACCCTTCTGATAAGATCTATATAGTGCCCTTTTCTCTTTTTGGAATGTGTAATTGGGTACCCTAAGTATTTCATTGGGAACTGTCCCTTTGAAAAGAAAGTACACTCCTTCACTAGATGCCTCATCTCTGTAGATTCATTCTGATGTAAATAGAAAGCACTTTTGTCTTTGCTTACCTTCTGCCCTAATTATGATTCATACTCCTGAAGTGTTGTAATAATTTTGTCCAAACAATATTTGTGGGAAGAAGAAAATATTATAGTATCATCTGCATAAGCGAGATGATTTATATTGGCACTCCACTTTGGAAGGCCAAAGCCAACTAATTACCCATTCTCAAATAAAGAGTTTAATGCCCATTCTTAATGATGCTTCTACCCTTAACAAAGCCAGATTGGTTACTAGATATCAATCTATGAAGAAGAACTTCCAATCTGTTATGAACAATCCTTGAAAGGATTTCGATTATAATGTTTCTCAAGCTAATGGGTCTCATATCAGAAAAGGTTTGAGCATTTTCCTTCTTTGGTAGGAGAACCACCTTAGTATTAGTGATAAAATTAGGTAGAGTATTACTCGGAAAGAAATCCTGTGTCATCCTTAGAATGTCAGAGTCAACAATCTCCCAACAATATTGATAGAATCTCCCTGCCAATCCGTCAGGACTACTAGCACTATCACCATTTAAACTGAACACAACTCTCTTCACTTTCTCTATCTCTAGAACTCTACATAGATCTACACTTTCATCTGCATTAATGACTTCAGGAATATAACTTAGTAAAGATAAATTGGTAGCATATCTGTCCATAGTGAATTGTCTATGAAAATGGTCAATGTCTTCAGAAGCTATGTCTATTTCCTCCTCCAACCAGTTACCCTAACTATCCTGAATCCTCTATACTTTAACTCTTTTCCTTTTTCCCTTCACAAGACTATGAAAAATTCTTGTGTTTCTCTGTCCATTTTCAAACCAATCATATCCTGCTTTCTGTTGCCAAAAGACCTCTTCAAAGTGATTATATTTTTTGTGTTCAGCTTGAGCTCTTTGTAACTAGCCTATTTCTAGGAGATGGCATTTCTTCGAATATTTTTTATTGATTTTGGCTATTTTCTCTCTGATGACAATCTGCTTGAAGATATCATTATATGTCTCCTTACTCCATTTGGAAAGAGATGTTTTGATCTTTTCCTTGAATTTTAGAAAGGGGTTCTGAGACTCATTAGCAACCTAATTCTGGCTAACTATATCCATAAAAGAAACTTGCTCAGTCTAGAAATTTAGAAACCTAAATGGTTTCTGGTATGTGGTAGCATTGTTTTCATAAGTGAGGAAAATTGGAGCATGGTTTAAACCTGTTCTAGGGAGGTGTTCTACTTTAGTGTGACTGAACCAATTACACAACTCTTGATTGAGTAGAATTCTATCTATATACAATCATGACCAACCCTACCATTCCACCAGGTGAATGGACTTTTTTCAAAACGTACTTCTAAAAGGTAACAGGCAGCAATGCAACACTCAAAGTCTTCATGATCTGCGTCAACTGCAGAGAGACCCCCTATCTTTTCTTCCCTATTCAGAACCACATTGAGATCACCCCCAATCAACCAGGGATTATCCATACCCTCTGCCAGTTGATATAGGTATTCCTAGAGGTTTAAGATTTGAGCTGTATCATATTTTGCATAGACTATTATAGCATAAAACTTTGAGGCTGAGTTTGATGCTGTAAGTTTTTTTTCAGTGTCCTTTACAACATTGATGTCAATACCATGATTTGTAAAATCTTCCCATTGCAATCAGAAGTAGCTAGTGGCATTTTTAGTCTTCTTCTGTATTTGTTGATATATCAAACATGTTGAAAAGGTTCAAGTAAGGCCACAAAAGTGAAATTGTGGAATTTGTGTAGCATCTAAACCCTTTGAAATGCTTGTTGTTATTTAATCTTTTCTTACCCATGCTTAGTTATTTTTATATATTTTTTAGATGATTTATTGTAATTTCTCCATGTCTATGTGGAGTTAAACTTCTTTTTCTAGGATTATGGTAGCTTCATAATTGTTGTAGTAGACTCTTGATTCAATTTGTGGAGTTTATTATATTAGTTGTTCTTATATTCTTGATCTTACTATTTTTACTGCTTCGCGACCAATAGAATAAATTTATATTTCCATTATGAACTCGAGAGTGAATCATTGTATAGATCAAAGAATATAGAGAGTAAGATCTGACTTTAGTAAATAAAAAACTAATTTACGGATAAGATAGAGATATACCTAGATCGCCTTACTTAGTTATAAAATGGAAAAAGAAATTATGTTCGCCTGTTCATTCTTGATCATAGAAATATAAATATAGAACTTTATGCGAATAGAAGATTGAGGCTCGAGAGACCATGATCATATTATCAACCCTATAAATCAACAACTAGATAAAAGAAGCATGTCAATGAAATTGATTGCTCAATATGATTATTAGCGAATCTATAACCCTAGATTGATTTCATGCAAAAATCTTCTCTTTATCTGGTTAATTGTTCATTAGTTATTTTTTTAGTTTAGTTAATCCATAACTATATCTTTGGGATCTATCGCTTGAATAAATAATTAGTATTAGTTTAGTTTAATAAATTGTTAATTGACAAGTCCTTGTGGGTACAATATTTAGACTTTAAATCTAATATTACTTGTACTATCGCGTATACTTGCATGTGCATTTGGATGTAATAAGTTCTTGATGCCGTTGCCGGTGACTTAGAAATTAACTATTTATCTAGATTATACTTTTTCTTATCTATTCATGTTTTTGTTATAGATATTTTCTTGTGTACATTTTGCTACTCTTCTTAATATGACATCTTTGCATGAAAAATGTGGAGTAAATAGATATTCTCATTTTATTGATACTTTTCCTTATTGTAGAGGACCCCATTTGTGGCAATATTGTCAATATATTCCCTAGGGTTAGTTATGTGCACCATCTCAATATTGTGATTTTTTTGGTGGTCATTGGATAAGTTGTCCAAAGTGTTGTTACCCTACCCAGAGTCCTTATAATGAAAAATCTAATAGTCCATGTGTTGTTGATAGTATGGGTCCTTACAGGAAATTATTAAAAGAATATGGGGGTCACATTAAGAAAATTATAAACAGGATGACAAACTTCATAAAAGAGAGAGTTGAGCTTATTCAAGAAGTTGACAGATTTGGATTGGATATTCACAACTTAAAGGATGTGTTGAGTGCAAAGGTTGATACATTTAACGCACAACAATTTAGTGATAAGTTGTGTGAGTCTGAAAAGGTACTTTTAAGCCAAATTGTAGAGCTAAAACTTGAGGACCAACTACTCAGTCATACTTTTATTGATGTTGTACTATTGAGAAGCTCACACTAGATTCATATGAGGATGTAAATAGTGGTATAATTCATGAGTTAGGGTGCATTAGGTCTCATTCCAATCATTTTTCCACATTGTATTAACATAGTGAGACAATAATCGAGCCATCTGAGCCGATGGAAGAGTCTAAGGATAAGGAATGCTATGTCTATATTTTTTAATTTTTTGTGCCAGAATATGAGAATTACATTCCTTACTTAAGCGCTAAGAAGTTGGGGTGGGCATAAATTTCAAAAAACCAAAAAATTGGACCAAATCGAACTAATTTTGTTCTTCGATTTGGTTTTGATTTTTTTTTTGGAATTTCAATTCGTTGGTTCGATGTTCGATTTAAGGGTCACGGTTCTTTGGTGCACCGAAGAACCAAACTTTTATTAATAATATTTTTTGAAAAATTTAAATTTTATTTTATTTTGCCCCAAAACATTTCGATCCATACGACCCTTTTATATTTTGGCCAGCCTAGTTTTTTAAATATTTGTGACTTGATAGGATGGTTGGTGTAGTTTCTTAGGTATTCAGTTGGGTTTTAGAAGGGTTTTCTTATTTTGGAGCTTTTAAAGTTGAAATATTTGAATTTGGTTAGCATTCTTAGTAACCAAACTCAGATGAGAATTTTGCCATTACTGTTAGCTCAGAACATGGATTTTGGGCTAGTGAGATTTTTGGTTTGGGTCCTGAGGCTTTCAGACTCATTTTAGGTGCTTGGATGAATTTTGTGTTCTTGATTAAAGTGTTAAATTTGGTCAACATTTCATCAAGACGAGCTCTAGTGGTCGTTTTGATGATTCATTTGAGTTTGGAATACCATTTACAGTTGGGTAGCATGTTTAGTTTGTGGTCACGAGACTCTGAATGAATCTGGTGGGTCCGTTCAGAGACTTGGGAGTTTGGTTGAGCTGCTGATGCAGCTGGTGCTAGTTCAACTGCTTCTATTGTAAGTTGGCCGCACCGATAAAGGCTGGTGACATGAGGAGGGGATCACTCCTGCGATGTCACTCCAAAACCTGGATTTTTGCTTCTGCAAAGGGTGCACTGTGTACCCTAGTCCACTCCTGTGGACTTTCTGCATCACTATAGGCTCATGCCTACGGGAGTTGTCTCGCTTTAGCTGAGCCTTAGGAGGCTGGTGGCCTCTGCTCCTGCATGGATTCCACAACTCCTACTGCATTGCACCTACGACAAATTATCCATAGGAGTGGCGATCGCTGACCTTTAAAGGTCTTCTCCTTCATTTAATCCCTAAGTTTTGAAATATTTCCAAAGTCTTTGTGGGCTCGGTTGAGGATAATTTCCATCAAGTGTTGGTGATTTCTTGAGTTAGTAAGTTAATTTTCTTCTCCTTTATGTCCCCTTACCCATTTTAGTTTTAATTCCATGTTTTATTCGCAAAATTGGGTCTTGAAATCTTGATTTTTTCCTCCATTAAAGTAAGTTTTTCAGTGCTATTGTGGTCCAAATTCTTTTCCGTCTTCTCCCATCTTTAAGGCATATGATTCTTACCTCATTGGGAAGGTAATTGTGAATTTTGTTTCTATTTTCATTGATGCGCTCTAAGAGTCAATTTTTGACCCGATTTCTTATCTGAATTGTAAAATATTAATATGGGTATCGGTAGTCTCATTTGAATGCATAAGTTGTATATTTTATTGAGTTACAACGGTTAGAGGCTTTAAAGAAGGGGATGGCTTCAATTTGATGGTTCAAGTTTGCAGTTCGTCCTTGAGGTAAGTTACAACTTTCCTTCTTTAGACCTAGCTCGGTTAGATAGTATATTTTATAAGTCATGATTTTTAGGGAATTTTTTGTAATGACCCTTCCGGTCATTTTCGTGTTTACACCTTCTTTGTACTGCTAAAGCTTTTCTGTAGCAGCCCCAAGACATTTATGACTTCCTGGGACCGTTGGTTCGGTGCCCTAGTCATTCGTTTGGTCGTTTTGGTCGTTTGCTTGTTTTAGAGCCTTAACTTAGAATCTCATTGACTTTAGTCAACATTCTTGGTAAACTTTCTCATAATGGAATTCTGCAAGTTTGGTTAGCTCCAGAGCGTGGATTTTGGTCTTGATCGACCCTGGGTCGGGTTCTGGGAGCTTTTGGTTTAGTTTTGTCTAGGTTTTTGTGTTTTAGCCAAGTTGAACTTGAAAATTTGACTTTGGTCAACATTAGGAGAACACAGTCTCGGATGGAAATTCAGTGTGTGCTATTAGATTCAGAATGTCGACTTTGGGCTAGGAGAACCTTTGGTTCGGGTCCCGGGGCTTCCAGACTTGTTTTGGAGTATTGAGTTTCGAGTTAGTTTTGGGCATGGGGCCTACATTTTCTTAAGATGATCTCCGTTGATAAATTTGTTGATTTAATTGAGTCTGGAATGTCGTTTAAACTCAAATAGCTCTATTGGTTTGTGAGCATCGGATTTCGATTGTGTCCAGAATGCTCCGTAGAAGTTTAGAAAATTGCAGATTTTTCTGTTGCGGGCCAGCTTTAAATAGCTGTTGGCAGCTTTATTTTCAGCTATTTCTCTCATCTTCCCAACTCGTTTTCTCCATCATTTTTACACCAAATTCCTTCAAATCTTCACGCGCCCTTACCCATAACTTGGAGGAATAATTGTTGCTGATCTAGGTGTCTTTCTTGGCCTCCTGAATAGGTAAATTCTCTTGTTAACTTCCGTTAATTTCCACAAATTTCATTATTTAAATTATTATTTTTCATGATTTTCAGCTTATTTCTTTCACTTCTTTCAACTCCAACTTCATTTTTCTCAACTCTAATTACTCAAGAACGGTGTGGGCTCGTAGGAATTCTCCAAATTATCGTTAATCTCGCTCCTTTATCGTTGGTAAGCCTCTTCTTCTTCAAGCCTTGTTCTTCTCTTCAAGCTCAAAAACCTCCATGGTTGAGGCTCTTACAAGCTTGATTTTTCTTGGGTTAAAGATGTGTTGGAGAGCTTGATTGTTTGTGGTAGCTGTAGTTCTGGTTCATGGTCGATTCTTGCTTCCAAATTGGTACGTTTCTGCCCTTGAAAATCGCTATTCTCCACTTTTGTTCTCATGAATTAGTAGTACTTCGGGGCTATTTTGAGCCTCGAAACGAACTCCGTTTGCGCTCAAATTTTGAGCATGGGTTTCTAAATTCACCATGGACATAATTGTAAATTTTATTTTCTATTTCATTGCACGAGCCCCGAGGGACATTTTTCAACCTGATTTTCGGCCTAATTTTCTGTATAACAATATGGGTGTCGTTCTTTTCCTCTTGACACCTACATTATATTTTTGATAGCGTGACAACTTTCCGAGATTGTTCGGAAGGGGAAAACACATGAGTGATGGTTCGTGTTTGCAATTCGGCCCCGAGGTAGGTTACGGTTTAAACTTCTTAGACTTCGCATATATAGAATAAAATTGTACTAATGGGCATCCTTGGGTTGGGCATACTAGTTGGTACCACAGACCTTGACCGCTTTATTCATGTCCCATTCCTTTTCTTCCTCCGATGGTAGTAGTATTTGCTATAGATGATATTATTACCCTTGTGGTCCTGTGTGGCCTTGTTTGACTCTAGAACATAGATGGTGGGTTATATGGCAATGTCCATGAGTCTCGGGCATCGTTATTATTATTGTAGAGCTGGCTATCTGTGTTGTAGAATGATTGGAGCCTGTGTAGGGCCAATAGGTTGATTGTGGGCCTGGCCACTGTTGTGATTGTGTATACCATCCATCATGCATATAAAAGGATTTTCTTCATGATTTTACTACGGTTTTGGATTCGGGCCTACTATTGCTGAATTTCTAAACCTTGCATGGTCCGTAGGGCTCGTTTTTTATAAAAATGATTGAAAGAGGGTTTGGTACCATCTTAATGGATCTTCTTGGGGTATGAGGGAATTAAATATTGTTTTATCACTATTTCCACTTACACTAGACTCGATGGGGTCGAGCGCTAGACATGTTTTACTACAACTTCTGGGGAGATGCTAGACTCGACGGGGCCGTGCGTTAGGACTTGTTTGCGATTTGTTGATTGTATGCTCCGGTAGTATGGGATACCGTAGGGTTTGTCTTCACTTGTTTGTGTTCCTTGGGTGTATGGGCGCCCGTGGGAGTATAGGTAGACTTATTGTTACTATTTCACTCTATTGGTTCCTATTGTGGTCTTATGACTTTGGATATGGTTAAGGTTAAACTTGGGATTCTAGTGTTGAATTCTTGACTTGAGATTGCATGCTTAGTTGGGTTATCATTCATTGTATTCGAACATGTTTACTGTTTTCTTCCTCTCCTTCTCTATTCATTAAGGTTACCAGTATACTGCCTGTTTTCTAAACTCTTCGTTGCATACTTATTGTTGCGAGGATCCTGGGTACGTGTTTCTTTCTTTCCCCTATGATGTGTATTCTTTTAGATAGGCATACGTATTGTTCCTTCTTGTATTCCTTCTGTGCTATCTTCCGTGTACTTCTTCGATGCCTTCTGTGACTAGTTATTTTCTATTCTGCTTATTATTGTTCTTTTATCTTATAAGTGCCAAGTCAGCCTATAATACCTACTGGGTACCGGTTGCTTTGCAATTAGTGCTCATACTACACTCTGCATCTTCTGGTGCAGCTCCTAGTGTGGACCATCACTATTAGCTCATTGGAGACTCGTGCGAGGAGCTATTTTTGAGATATTTCAGACTGAAGGTGAGATCTTGGTGATCTGAGCTTAGCTTTTAGTTATCTTTTATATTATGTACTCTATTACTACATGGAGACATCTTTATGTATTATTTTGGATCCTTTGTACTCCTTATATGTAGTTCTGTCTCTATACTATGATACCAAGTTTTGGGGTTTTGGTTTATCTTCCACAGATGTATATATATGCCTGTATCTACTTTCTTCAGCTTATTTCCCTTGCTTCTGCTTATTTATATCGTTCCTCTGCTAAAGTATTAGAAGGTAGCCCATTACTAACTATTCCAGGCTATGGGGATTGGTTCTCCTATTGGGAGTTGTAGGTGCCATCATGATCGAGAAATCAGATCATGACATCTTGGTATTAGAGCCTAGGTTCACTAGTATCATCGATATAGGAGCCAATCTCTACTAGAGTCCTGTGGATCAGGACGGAGACATCCGTACTCAATTTTTGGGAGCCTATAGTGACATATTAGGAAATATGACTCTCTTATTTGCTTCAGTATCATGCATAATCCTTGGGAGTTTCTTAAAATCTCACTTGTTCTCGTTCATTCTTTTACAGATAGCTCGTACGAGATCGTCGGCGTCGGGCGGAGATGAGCCTCTAACTCCAGCTAGGGGCCGAGGAGGTCATAGAGGTAGGGGTCGAGGATATCCCTAAGCAGCGGTAACTGCTAGAGTTGATATAGGACCCGAGCATGATCATGAGCCAGAGTTTGCTACTGAGCAGCATGTGGACCACGGGATAGCCCAGGTACCACCAGCTCTAATGTTAGCTTCAGCCCCAACTCAGTCTTTAGATATTCGGGGCTTATTGTTACAATGGTTGGGTATGATTGGAGAGTGGCCTTTTGAGGAAGCACATACATCCACTCAGGAGGCAGCCCTGGGTGCACCGAGTTCAGGAGCACAACCTGTTACTGTGGCTCCCCATGCTGAGGTTATTCTGGTCCCATCAGTTGCATAGCCTTATGCTCCTCGCCCAACTATGACTGAGACAGAGCAGAAGGCATTAGGTAGATTCTTGAGATTGGCACCTCCGAGGTTCGCTTGTACTTCTGGGCAGGACCCCCATGACTTTATTACTACTTGTGAGGATATATTGCACCATCTGGGGTTGTTGGAGACTCACGCAGTTGGCTATACTACATATCAGCTGGAGGGTCCAGCAAAGTTATGGTGGAGGACCCAGGTTGCTTGCAGACCATCATCGTGACCTCCTTTGACTTGGTCTAAGTATTGTGAGGCCTTTATGGCCATGTTATTACCTCAGAGCGATAGAGAGAGGTAGAGAGAAGAGTTCACCAAACTTACTCAGGATACCATAATCGTCTCAGAGTATGAGACCCGTTTCCATCAGCTTGCTATATTTGAGGCCATGATTATGCCTACTGAGTTTGACAGAGTCCATAGATTTTTTTGGGGGCTACGGAGAGAGTTTAGAGAGCATGTAGAGATATTGGTTGCTAGTGGTTGATCATTCCAGGATATTGAGGACAATGCCCGTACTGTAAAGGATTCACATTGTCATGACACCAGGGCCATAGATAATAAGCCTCAACATCAGGGTAGCTGCAATGGTTCTCATTTAGGTTGTAGGGGTTCAGGCCTATGGGGTCGAGGTCATCAGCCACAGAGGCACCAATGTCAGTCTAGTCAACCGGTTCAGGCTTCCATTCAGCCTTCTGGTTCTCAGTTTGAGCAGGGTCAGAGCAGTCAGTGTGGTCATAGTGGTAAGTATTCGAGAGGTACTACTTCTAGGGCATTAGGCCAAGGTGGCCACATAGGTTCAGCGGGTTCATCTCGGTAGGATGGGCCGTTAGGGACTTTCTATAAGTGTGGAGTCAGCGGTTATTTTGCAAAAGATTGCCCTCAGCGGGGTACAACCTGCTATGAGTGCGCAATTAGAGGTCATTTTGCTAGAGATTGCCCCTAGCGGGGTAAAGTTTAGCCAGCCGCTCTGCCAGCTCAGCCTATTCGCTTAGTTCAACCACCGGCTCGAGGAGGTGGTGGTCAGGGTAGAGGTGGTGGACCACGAGGTAAGACAAATAGTAGAGATGACAGTTGGTTAGGTGGTGGTCGGTGTCAGTTCTATGTGGTCCTTGGGAGATCGGAGGCAGAGGCCTCGAATGTTGTGATTACATGTATGATCTTTGTTTGCCATTTGCCGGCTTATGCTTTACTTGATCCTGGATCCACATATTCATATGTATCTGCCTATTTTATGCCTTGTCTGGAGTTGGCTAGTGAGCCGTTATCTGTTCCTATTTCTGTTTTGACCCCAGGAGAAGATTTTTTAGTAGTGGATCAGATTATGAGATCTTGCATGATATCTGTTGGTTATTTGGAGACTTGAGGTGATTTGATGATACTTGATATGTTAGAATTTGATGTGATACTAGGCATGGACTGGTTATCCCCTCACCGTGCGATTTTGGATTGTTATTCAATGACCATTACCATCGCAGTGCCTGGTGTATCCCCGGTTGTGTGGCTGGGTTCTGTTAGCCGCGTGTCGTCTGGGATCATCTCTTGTCTTCGAGCTAGTAAGCTAATTTTGTGAGGGTGTTTGGCTTACTTAGCATATGTCTGAGATGCTAGTGCTGACCCTTCTTCCTCTGAGTCCATTCCTGTGGTAAGAGACTTCCTAGATGTGTTCCCTACCGACCGTCCAGGCCCTCCACCTGAGAGAGATATTTATTTTTCTATTGAGTTAGGCTGGGCACCAGGCCCATTTCTATTTCTCCCTACCATATGGCTCCTGCTGAGTTGAAAGATCTTAAGGAGAAGCTCCACGATTTTTTATCTAAAGGGTTCAGTAGACTGAGTGTGTTGTCTTAGGGTGATACTGTTCTATTTGTTAAGAAGAAGGATGGGTCGATGCAGATGTGTATTGATTATCGGAAGCTTAATAGGGTTACTGTGAGGAATGGGTATCCAATGCCGTGTATTGATGATTTGTTTGATCAGCTCTAGGGTGCAGCCGTGTTTTCAAAGATAGATTTGAGGTCTTGCTACCATCAGTTAAGGATTAGGGTGGAAGACATCCCTAAGACAGCATTTAGGATACGTTACGACCATTATGAGTTCCTGGTGATGTCTTTTGGGTTGACTAATTCCCCCCAGCTTTCATGGATCTGATGCACAGGGTGCTTAGCCCGTATTTGGACTCCTTTTTGATAGTCTTCATAGACAACATTCTGATATACTCGCAGAGTAGATATGAGCATGAGAAGCACTTGAGGATTATACTTCAGTCTTTAAGAGATCATTGTCTTTATGCCAAGTTCTTAAAGTGCGAGTTTTGGCTCGAGTCAGTTGCATTCCTAGGACACATGGTGTCTAAGGATAGGATTAGAGTAGATCCATTTAATATTTTAGCAGTCCATGATTGGCCTAGATCTACTACACCTACGAAGTTTCGCAGCTTTGCTGGGTTAGCCGGGTACTTCAGACGGTTTGTAGAGGGGATTTCTTCCATAGTAGCACCTTTGACTAGGCTGACAAGGAAGGATGTCACATTTTAGTGGTTAGATCAGTGCGAGGATAGCTTTCAAAGGCTTAAGGCCTTGTTGACTTCAGCTCCTATGTTGACTTTGCCGATTGAGGGTCAGAGTTTCTCCGTGTATTGTGATGCTTCTAGGGTTTGTCTTGGTTGTGTGTTGATGGAGTAGGGTCGTGTGATTGCATATACATCAAGGCAACTAAAGGTTTATGAGTGGAACTACCCTACCCATGATTTGGAATTTGCGGGGGTAGTTTTCGCGCTCAAGATCTGGAGGCATTACTTATATGGAGTTCATTATGAGATATTCACCAACACTGTAGTCTTCAGTACATTATGAGTCAGCGAGAGCTAAAATCGAGGCAGAGGGGATGGATTGAGTTGCTGAAGGACTACGATTTCACTATTTTGTACCATCTGGGCAAGGCAAACATGATAGAGGATTCCTTGAGTCGGAAGGCGGTGAGTATGGGCAGCCTAGTTTCACTTTCAGTTTATGAGCGACCGTTGGCCTTGTACATCCAGTCCTTGGCTAACTGCTTGGTTAGGCTTCATTTGTCAGATCCCTTTTGAGTTCTTGCTAGTGTTGAGGTTTTGTCTACTCTTGTTGATCAGATACAAAGCCGTCAGTTTGAGGATTAGTGGTTGTGTGACCTTTGAGATCAGGTTGTTCGAGGTGAGGCTAGTCGGGCTACTGTAGATTCAGATGGGGTTCTGAGGTTTGGTAGAGGACTTTGTGTTCTGAGGGTTGGTGATTTGATTCAGTTGATACTCAATGAGGCACATTGTTCTAGATACTCTATTCATCCTGGTGTGGTGAAGATATATAGAGACATGAGATAGCTTTACTGGTGGAGATGTAGCAGAGTTCCTTGCTCGGTGCTTGAACTGTCAGCAGGTGAAGTTCGAGCACATGAGACCTGGTGGGTTGATTCAGCAAATTCCCATTCTTGAGTAGAAGTGGGAAGGGATTACTATGGATTTCTTGGTTGGTTTTCCTTGTACCTCTAGGGGTTTTGATTCCATTTGGGTGGTTATGGATCGGCTGACTAAGTCAGCGCATTTCTTGTAGGTTCGGACTTATTACAATGCCAAGAGGTTTGCTCAAATCTATATGCGTGAGGTAGTTTGGTTGCATGGGGTCCCAACTCTATCATTTCAGACCGCGACACTCAGTTCACATCTTAGTTTTTGAGAGTTATTCAGCAATATTTGGGTATAGAGGTTTAGCTTAGTACTGCTTTCCACCCTCACAGAGATGGCGAGTCTAAGAGGACCATCCAGGTCTTGGAGGATAGGCTTCAAACCTGTGTTATTAATCTTGGAGGTTCTTTGGATCAGTTTGTGCCTTTGGATGAGTTTACGTATAATAATAGCTCTCATTCAAGCATTGGCATGGCACCCTTCGAGGCATTGTATGGTAGTCGTTGCAGATTGCTGATTGGTTGGTTTGACAGATTGGAGTCCAGGCCACAAAGTACTTATTTACTTCGAGACTACTTAGATAGAGTTAGGGTGATTCAGTATAGACTTTGAGCTGCTCAGAGTAGGCAGAAGAGCTACGTTGATTGTAGACTTCGTGCCTTGGAGTTCAACATTGGTAAATTGGTATTCCTCCGTGTGTCACCTATGAAGGGCGTAATGAGATTTGGTCAGCAGGAAAAGCTTAGATGCAGGTATTTTATGCCATTTGAGATCCTTCAGAGAGTTGGTAGTGTTGCCTATCAGTTAGCCTTGCCTTCGATGTTTACAACTATGCATCCGATGTTTCATGTTTTGATGTTGAGACGGTATATTCTAGATGAGACTCATGTGTTACATTAGGAGTCGGTTCAGTTGGATGAGAGCATGTCCTTTGTCAAAGAGCCAGTTGTTATATTTGGCAGAGATGTGAGGAGGTTGAGGTCTAGGGAGATTCCTGTTGTAAAAGTTCAATAGAGGCATTGTCCAGTCGAGGAGGCTACCTAGGAGACCAAGAGATTTATGCGGGCCCAGTACCTGGGAGATGTTCGTACTCAATCTTTGGGAGGCTATAGTGACATATTAGAAAATATGTCTCTCTTATTTGCTTCTGTATCGTCCGTAATCCTTGGGAGTTACTTGAAATCTCACTTGTTCTTGTTCATTCTTCTGCAGATGGCTCATACGATATCGTCGGTCTTAAGCAAAGATGAGCCTCCAACTCTAGTTAGGGGCCAGGGAGGTCATAGAGGTAGGGGTCAAGGACGTCCCCGAGCAGCGGAAGC
Source organism: Jaltomata sinuosa (assembly GCA_003996215.1). Lineage (NCBI taxonomy): Eukaryota > Viridiplantae > Streptophyta > Magnoliopsida > Solanales > Solanaceae > Jaltomata > Jaltomata sinuosa. The sequence continues at coordinate 79,222 of QJPP01007108.1, read as the reverse complement.
TGCTAGAGTTGAGATAGGGCCCGAGCATGATCATGAGCTAGAGTTTGCTCTCGAGTAGCATGTGGACCAGGGGGCAGACCAGGTACCACTAGCTCCAGTGCCAGCTTTAGCCCCAGCTCAGTCTCCATATATTCAAGGCTTATTGTTACAATTGTTGGGTATGATTGGAGACCGGCCTTGTGAGATATCACATACATCCGCTCAGGGGGCAGCCCTGGGTGCACCGATTTCAAGAGCGCAACCTGTTACTGCGGCTCCCTGTGCTGAGGTTATTATGGTCATATCAATTTCACAACCTCATGCTCCTCACCCAGCTATGATAGAGATGGAGAAGAAGGCGTTCGGTAGATTTTTGAGATTGGCACCTCCGAGGTTTGCTGGTAATTCAGGGCAGGACCCCTATGATTTTATAACTACTTGTGGGGAGATGCTGCACCATCAGGGGTTGTTGGAGACTCATGGGTTTGGCTATACTATATATTAGCTGGAAGGTTAAGGCTTGACTTCAGCCTTCTGGTTCTCAGCTTGAGCAGGGTTAGAGCAGTCAACGTGGTCACAGTGGTCAGTCATTGAGAGGTACTACTTTTGGGGCATCAGGCCAAGGTGGCAACACAGGTTCAGTGGGTTCGTCTAGGTAGGATGGGCCATCAAGGCCTTGCTATGAGTGTGGAGTCAGCGGTCATTTTGCCAAAGATTGCTTCCACTGGGGTACAACTTGATATGAGTGCGGAGTTAGTGGTTATTTTGCTAGAGAATGCCCCCAGTAGGGTACAGTTCAGCCAGCCACTCTGCTGACTCAGCCTATTTACTTAGTTCAGCTATCGGCTTAAGGAAGTAGTGGTCAGGGTAGAAGTGGTGGCCCACAAGGTAGGACAAGTGGTAGGGATGACAGTCTATCAGGTGGTGGTCGCCATCAATTCTATGCGGTCCTTAACAGATCGAAGGCAGAGGCCTCAGATGCTATGATTACAGGTACGATCTCTATTTTCTGTTGGTCATCTTATGTTTTATTTGATCTTGGATCCACTTGTTCATATGTATCTACCAATTTTATGCCTTGTCTAGGGTTGGCTAGTGAGCCATTATCTGTTCATGTTTTTGTTTCGACCCCAATAGAAGATTCTTTAGTAGTGGATCAGATTGTGAGATCTTGCATGATATCTGTTGGTGATTTAGAGACATGGGGTGATTTAATTATACTTGATATGTTAGATTTTGATGTGATACTACTGGGCATGGACTGATTATCCCCTCACCGTGCGGTTTTGGATTGTTATGCCAAGACCATTACCATCATAATGCCTGGTGTATACCCGGTTGTATGGCAGGAATCTGTTAGCCGCGCGCCATCTGGGATTATATCTTGTATTTGATCTAGGAAGCTTATTTCGCAAGGGTGTTTGGCTTACTTAGCATATGTCTGAGATGGTAGTGCCGACCCTTCTTTCTCTGAGTCCATTCCTATGGTTAGAGACTTCCTAGATATGTTCCCTACCGACTGTCCAAGCCTTCCACCTGAGAGATATTGATTTCTCTATTGAATTAGAGCGGGGAACTAAGACCATTTCTATTTCTCCCTACCATATGGCTCCTGCTGAGTTGAGAGAGCTTAGGGAGAAGCTCCAGGATTTGTTAGCTAAGGGGTTCATTAGACCGAGTGTGTCGCCTTGGGGTGCTCCTGTTCTATTTGTTAAGAAAAAAGATGGGTCGAGGCGTATATGTATTGATTATCGGCAGCTGAATAGGGTTACTTTAAGGAATGGGTATTCGATGCCGCGTATTGATGATTTGTTTGATCAGCTCCAGGGTTCATCCGTATTTTCGAAGATAAATTTGAGGTCTGGCTACCATCAATTGAGGATTAGGGTGGAGGACATCCCTAAGATAGCATTCAGGACACATTATGACCATTATGAGCTCCTGGTGATGTCTTTTGGGTTGACTATTGCCCCCGCAGCTTTCATGGATCTGATGCACAGGGTGCTTAGCCCATATTTGGAATCCTTTGTGATAGTCTTCATAGATGACATTCTGATATACTCGCAGAGTAGAGATGAGCATGAGAAGCACTTTAGGATTATACTCCAAACTTTGAGAGATCATCGGCTTTATGCCAAGTTCTCAAAGTGCAAGTTTTGGCTTGAGTCAGTTGCATTCCTAAGACCACGTGGTGTCTAAGGATGGGATTTGAGTAGATCCGAGTAAGATTTCAATGGTCTGTGATTGGCCTATACCTACTACTCCTACGAAGGTGCGCAGTTTTGTTGGGTTAGCTGGGTACTACAGATGGTTTGAAGAGGGGTTTTCTTCCATAGCAGCACCTTTGACTAGGTTGACAAGGAAGGATGTCCCATTTCAGTGGTCCGATTAGTGCGAGGATAGCTTCCAGAGGCTTAAGGCCTTGTTGACTTCAGCTCCTGTGTTGACTTTGCCGATTGAGGGTCAGAGTTTCTCTGTGTATTCTGATGCTGCTGGGGTTGGTCTTGGTTGTGTGTCGATGCATCAAGGTCGTGTGATTGCATATGCATCGAGGCAGTTGAAGGTTCATGAGCGGAACTACCCTACCCATGATTTGGAGTTGGCGGTGGTAGTTTTCGCGCTCAAGATCTACAGGCACTACTTATATGGAGTTCATTTTGAGATATTCACTGATCACCACAGTCTTCAGTACATTATGAGTCAGCGAGAGCTGATCTCGAGGTAAAGGGGATGGATTGAGTAGCTGCAGGACTACAATTTCACTATTCTATACCATCGGGGCAAGGCAAACATAGTAGCGGATGCCTTGAGTCAGAAGGTGGTGAGTATGGGCTGCCTACCTTCACTTTCAGTTTCTGAGCGACCGTTGGCCTTGGACATCTAGTCCTTGGCTTACTACTTTATTAGGTTTTATTTGTCATATCCCAGTCGAGTTCTTGCCAGTGTTGAAGTTCGTCTACTCTTGTTGATTAGACACAGAGCTGTCAGTTTGAGGAGCAGTGGTTGTGTGACCTTTGAAATCAGGTTGTTCGGGGTGAGGCCAGCCAGAATACTTTAGATTCAGATGGGGTTATGAGGTTTGGAGGCGGACTTTGTGTTCCGAGGGTTGGTGATTTGATTCAGTTGATACTCCGTGAGGCACATTGTTCTAAATAGTCCATTTATCCTGGTGCGGCGAAGATGTATAGACACTTGAGACAACTTTACTGGTTGAGTGGTATGAAGGGATATGTAGCAGAGTTCCTATCTCAGTGCTTGAACTGTCAGCAGGTGAGGTTCGAGCACATGAGACCTGGTGGGTTTATGCAGCGACTTCCCATTCCTGAGTAGAAGTGGGAAGGGATTACTATGGATTTAATGGTTGGTTTGCCTCGTACCTCCAGGGGTTTTGATTCCATTTGGGTGGTTATGGATCGGCTGACTAAGTCAAAGCATTTCTTTCCAGTTCAGAATTCTTATAGTTCCGAGAGATTTGCTCCGATATATATTCGTGAGGTTGTTCGGTTGCACAAGGTCCCAACTTCTATCATTTTAGACCATGGCACTCAGTTCACATCTCAGTTTTTGAGCGTTATTCAGTGAGATTTGGGTACAGAGGCTTAGCTTAGTACTGCTTTCCACCCTCAAACATATGGCCAGTTCGAGAGGACCATCCAGGTCCTGGAGGACATGCTTCAAGCCCGTGTTCTTGAATTTGGAGGTTCTTGGGATCAATTTGTGCCTTTGGCTGAGTTTGCATATAACAATATCTTTCATTCTAGTATTGGCATGGCACCCTTTGAGGCATTATATGGTAGGCATTGCAGATCTCCGATTTGTTGGTTTGACGGATTGAAGTCTAGGCCACAGAGCACTGATTTACTTCAGGACTCCTTAGATAGAGTTAGGGTGATTCAGGATAGACTTCAAGCTATTCAGAGTAGGTAGAAGAACTAAGCTGATCATAGACTTCATTCCTTAGAGTTCAACATTGGTGATTTGGTATTCCTCCGTGTGTTGCCCATGAAGGGCATGATGAGATTTGGTCAGCGGGGTAAGCTTAGCCCTAGGGATATTGGGCCGTTTAAGATCCTCCACAAAGTTGGTAGTGTTACCTATCAGTTAGCCTTGCCTCTGATGTTTTCAGCTATGCATCCGGTGTTTCATGTTTTGATGTTGAGACGGTACGTTCTAGATGAGTCTCATGTGTTGCATTAGAAGTAAGTTTATTTGGATGAGAGCTTGTCCTTTGTCGAGGAGCTAGTTGCTATATTGGCGAGAGTTGTAAGGAGGTTGAGGTCTAGGGAGATTTCTGTTGTAAAAGTTCAGTGGAGGCATCATCCAGTCGAGGAGGCTACCTGGGAGTACGAGAGAGTTATGCGAGACCAGTATCTGGGAGACATCTGTACTCAATCTTCTGTATCATGTGTAATCCTTGGGAGTTTCTTGAAAACTCACTTGTTCTAATTCATTCTTCTGCAAATGGCTCATACGAGATCATTAGCGTTGGGCAGAGATGAGCCTCCAACTCAAGCTAGAGGCTGGGGATGTCATAAAGGTAGGGGTCGAGGACGTCCCTGAGCATCGGCAGCTGCTAGAGATGAGATAGGGCCTGAGCATGATCATGAGCCAAAGTTTTCTCCCGAGCAGCATGTGGACTAGGGGGCAGCCCACGTACCACCAGCTCTAGTGCCAACTTCATCCCCAGCTCAGTCTTCAGATATTCGGGGCTTATTGTTACAATTGTTGGGTATTATAGGAGAGAGGCCTTTTGAGGCAGCACATACATCCTCTCAAAGGGCAGCCCTGGGTGCACCAAGCTCAGGAGTGCAGCTTGTTAATATGGCTCCCCGTGCTGAGGTTATTCTGGTCCCATCAGTTGCACTGCCTCATGCTCTTTGCCCAACTATGACAGATACAGAGCAGAAGCCGTTGGGTAGATTTTTGAGATTGGCACCTCCAAGGTTTGCTGGTACTTTTGGGCAGGACCCCCATGACTTTATTACTACTTGTGAGGAGATGCTGCACCATCTTGGTTTGTTGAAAAATCACGGGGTTGGCTATACTACATATTAGCTGGAGGGCCCAGCGATGTTATGGTGGAGGACCCAGGTTTCTTGCAGACCATCATCGTCACCTCCTTTGACTTGGTCCGAGTTTGATGAGGCCTTTATGGCCAATTTCTTACCTCAGAGCGGCAAAGAGAGGAGTTCACTAAACTTACTCATGATACCATGACCGCCTTAGAGTACGAGACTCGTTTCCATCAGCTTGGTCCATTTGGAGCCATGATTATGCCTACTGTGTTTGACAGAGTCTATAGATTTTTTTGGGGGCTACGGAGAGAGTTTAAAGAGCCTGTAGAGATATTAGTTACTAGTGATCGATCATTCCAGGCTATTGTGGACTATGCCCGTACTGTTGAGGATGTACATCGTCATGACACCGATGCCATAGATAATAGGCCTCAACATCAGGGTAGCTACAGTGGTTCTCGTTATAGTGGTAGGGGTTCAGGCCAGTAGGGTCGAGATCATCACCCACTGAGGCACTAGGGTCAGTCTAGTTGGCCAGTTCAGGCTTCACTTCAGCCTTCTGGTTCTTAGTTTGAGCAGGGTCAGAGCTGTCAACGTGGTCACAATGGTCAATCTTAGAGAGGTACTACTTTTGGGGCATTAGGCCAAGGTGGCCACACAGGTTTAGCGGGTTCATTTTGGTAGGGTAGGCCGTCAGGGCCTTGCTATGATTATGGGGTCAGCAGTTATTTTGCCAGAGATTGCCCCTAGTGGGGTACAACCTTCTATGATTGCAGAGTTAGTGGTCATTTTTCTATAGATTGCCCCCATCAAGGTACAGTTCAGCCAGCCGCTCTGTCGGCTCAGCCTATTCACTTAGTTCAGCCACCGACTCGAATAGGTTGTGGTTAGGGTAGAGGTGGTTGTCCATGAGGCTGAACATGTGGTAGGGATAGAAATCAATCAGGTGGTGTTCGCCGTCAGTTCTATGTGGTCCTTGGGAGACCAGAGGCATAGGCTCAAATATTGTGATTACAGGTACGATCTCTTTTTGCCGTTGGTCGGCTTATGCTTTTTTTGATCCTGGATTTACTTGATCATATGTATCTGCCTATTTTATGCCTTGTCTGGGGTTGGGTAGTGAGCAATTATCTATTCCTATTTCTGTTTTGACTCCAGTAGAAGATTCTTTAGTAGTGGATCAGATTGTGAGATGTTGTATGATATATGTTGGTGATTTGGAGACTTGGGGTGATTTGATGATACTTGATATATTAGATTTTAATGTGATACTACTAGGCATGGACTTGTTATCCCCTCACTGTGCGGTTTTGGAGTGTTATGCCAAGATTATTACCATCACAGTGCATGGTGTATCCCCAGTTGTATGGCAGGAATCAGTTAACCACGCGCCATCTTTGATTATCTCTTGTCTTTGATCTAGGAAGCTTATTTCGCGAGGGTGTTTGGCTTACTTAGCATATGTATGAGATGCTAGTGCTGACCCTTCTTCCTCTGAGTCTGTTCCTGTGGTTAGAGACTTCCTAGATGTGTTCCCTACTGACCGTCCAGGCCTTCCACCTGAGAGAGATATTGATTTTGCTATTGAATTAGAGCCGGGCACCATGACCATTTCTATTTCTCCCTAACGTATGGCTCCTGCTGAGTTGAGAGAGCTTAGGGAGCAACTCCAGGATTTGTTAGCTAAGGGGTTCATTAGACCGAGTGTGTCACCTTGGAGTGCTCCTGTTCTTTTTGTTAAGAAGAAAGATTGGTCGATGCAGATGTGTATTGATTATCGACAACTGAATAGGGTTACTGTGAGGAATGGGTATCTGATGCCGCGTATTGATGATTTGTTTGATCATCTCCAGGGTTCAGCCGTGTTTTCGAAGATAAATTTGAGGTCTGGCTACCATCAGATGAGGATTAGGGTATAGGACATCCCTAAGATTTCATTCAGGACAGGTTACGACCATTATGAGTTACTGGTGATGTCTTTTGGGTTGACTAATTCCCTCGCAACTTTTGTGGATCTGATACACAGGGTGCTTAGCCCGTATTTGGAATTTTTTGTGATAGTCTTCATAGATGACATTCTGATATACTCGCAGAGTAGAGATGAGCATGAGCAACACTTGAGGAATATACTCCAGACTTTGATAGATCATCATCTTTATGCCAAGTTCTTAAAGTATGAGTTTTGGCTCGAATAAGTTGCGTTCATAGGACATGTGGTGTCTAAGTATGGGATTAGAGTAGATCCGAGTAACATTTCAGCGGTCCGTGATTGGCCTAGACCTACTACTCCTACAGAAGTTTGCAGCTTTGTTGTTTTAGACGGGTACTACAGACGGTTTGTAGAGGTGTTTTCTTCCATAGCAGCACCTTTGACTAGGCTGACGAGGAAGGATGTCCCATTTCAGTGATCAGATCAGTGCGAGGATAGATTCCAGAGGCTTAAGGCCTTGTTGACTTCAGCTCAGGTGTTGACTTTGATGATTAAGGGTTAGAGTTTCTCCGTGTATTCTGATGCTTCTGGGGTTGGTCTCGGTTGTGTGTTGACGCATCAGGGTCATATGATTGCATATGCATCAAGGCAGCTAAAGGTTTACGAGCAGAACTACCCCACCAATGATTTGGAGTTGGCGGCAGTAGTTTTCACGCTCAACATCTAGAGGCACTACTTATATGAAGTTCATTGTGAGATATTCACCGATCACCATAGTCTTCAGTATATTACGAGTCAGCGAGTGATGAAATCGAGGCAGAGGGGATGGATTGAGTTTCTGAAGGACTACGATTTCACTATTCTGTACTATTCGGGCAAGGCAAACATGGTAGCAGATGCCTTGAGTCAGAAGGAGGTGAGTATGGGCAGCCTAGCTTTACTTTTGGTTTCTGAGCGACCGTTGGCCTTGGACATCTTATCCTTGTCTAACCGCCTTGTTAGGCTTGATTTGTCAGATCCCAGTTGAGTTCTTTCCAATATTGAGGTTCGGTCTACTCTTGTTGATGAGATACAAAGCTGTTAGTTTGAGGATCAGTGGTTGTGTGACTTTTGAGATCAGGTTGTTCGTGGTGAGGCTAGGCAGGCTACTCTAGATTCAGATGGGGTTCTTTGGTTTGGTGGCGGTCTTTGTGTTCCGAGGGTTTGTGATTTGATTCAGTTGATACTCCGTGAGGCACATTGTTCTAGATAGTCTATTCATCCTGGTGTGGTGAAGATGTATAGAGACTTTAGACAACTTTACTTGTGGAGTGGTATGAAGTGCTTGAACTATCAGTAGGTGAAATTCGAACAAATGAGACCTGGTGGGTTGATGCAACGACTTCTTATTCCTGAGTAGAAGTGGGAAGGAATTACTATGGATTTTGTGGTTGGTTTGCCTCATACCTCCAGGGGTTTTGATTCCATTTGGGTGGTTGTGGATCGACTGACTAAGTTAGCGCATTTCTTGCCAGTTCAGACTTCTTATAGTGCCGAGAGGTTTGCTCAAATCTATATTCGTTAGGTTGTTCGGTTGACCGGGGTCCCAGCTTCTATCATTTTAGACCACGACACTCAGTTCACATCTAGTTTTGGAGAGTTATTAAGTGAGATTTAGGTACAGAGGTTCAACTTAGTACTGCTCTCCACCCTCAGATAGATGGGCAGTCCGAGAGGACCATCTAGGTCCTGAAGGACATGCTTCGAGCCTGTGTTCTTGATTTTGGAGGTTCTTGGGATCAGTTTATGCCTTTGACCGAGTTTGCGTATAACAATAGCTTCCATTCTAGCATTGACATGGCACCCTAGTAGGCATTGAAGATCGCCAGTTGGTTGGTTTGATGGATTGTAGTCCAGGCCATATCGTACGAATTTACTTCGGACTCCTTAGACAGAGTTAGGGTGACTCAGGATAGACTTTGAGCTGTCAGAGTGGGCAGAATAACTACACTAAGCGTAGACTTCGTGCCTTGGATTTCAATATTAGTGATTTGATATTCCTCCGTGTGTTGCCCATGAAGGGCGTGATGAGATTTGGTTAGCGGGGCAAGGTTAGCCCAAGGTATATTGGGCCGTTTGAGATCCTCCTGAGAGTTGGTAGTGTTGTTTATCAGTTAGCTTTGCCTCCAATGTTTTCAGCTATGCATTTAGTGTTTCATGTTTCGACGTTGAGATGGTATGTTCTAGATGAGTCTCATGTGTTGCATTGGGAGTCGGTGCAGTTGTATGAGAGCTTGTCCTTTGTCGAGGAACCAGTTTCTATATTGTCCAGAGATGTCAGGAGGTTGAGGTCTAGGGAGATTCATGTTGTAAAAGTTCAGTGGAGGCATCATCCAGTAGAGCAGGCTACTTGGGAGACTGAGAGAGTTCTGCGGGCCCAATATCCGCAGCTATTTGACCCTTCAAGTACCGCTTTCTTCTCGACTTTGGAGGATGAAAGTCCTTTTTTGTAGTAGATGATGTAATGACCCTTCCGGTCATTTTTGCAGTTACACTTTCTTTGTACTGCTAGAGCTTTTCTATAGCGGCCCCAAGTCATTTATAACTTGCTGGGACCGGTGGTTCGGTTCCCTGGTCGTTTGTTTGGTCATTTTGACCATTTGCCTATTTTAGAGACTTAACGTAGAATATCATTGACTTTAGTCAACATTATTGGTAAACACACTCGGAATCAAATTCCAACAGTTTTGTTAACTCCAGAGCGTGGATTTTGGTCTATATGGACCCTGGGTCAGGTTCTGGGATCTTTCAGTTTAGTTTTGTCTAGGTTTTTGTGTTTTAGCCAAGTTAAACTTGAAAGTTTGACTTTGGTCAACATTCGGAGAAGACGGTCTCGGATGGGAATTCCGTCGGCGCTATTAGCTCCAGAATATTGACTTTGGGCTATGGGAACCTTTGGTTCGGGTCCTGGGGCTTCCGAACATGTTTTGGGGTATTGAGTTTCGAGTTAGTTTTGGGCATGGGGCCCACTTTCCCTTAAAACAATATTTGTTGGTAAATTTGTATATTCCATTGAGTCTGGAATGTCATTTCCACTCAAATAGCACTATTGGTTTGTGATTATCGGGTTCCGATTGTGCCCGGAATGCCCCGTAGAAGTTTAGAAAATTGCAGATTTTTCTGTTGCAGGCAGTTTTAAATAGCTGTTGGCAGCTTTATTTTCAGCTACTTCTCTCATCTTCCCAACTCGTTTTCTCCACCATTTTTACACCAAATTCCTTCAAATCTTCACCTTCTCTTACACATAACTTAGAGGAATAATTGTTGCTGATTCGGTTGTGTTTCTTGGCCTTGTGAATAGGTAAAATCTCTTGTTAACTTCCGTTAATTTCCACAATTTTCATTCTTTAAATTCTTGTTTTTGATGATTTTCAGCTTATTTCTTTCACTTTTTTCAACTCCAACTTCATTTTTATCAATTCTAATTACTCAAGAACAGTGTGGAAACCCTCCCTATAACCTGAAAGTCACCGTACCAAAACATCTACCAATCTAGAGTACGGGGATGCAACCCCCCAAAAAAATAGAGTTTAAGCCCGAAACAAGTGGGCTACAACTAAAAGAAGAAACCAAGGTAGCTTGACCGAAGCAGCTTACCCTTGAGATCTGGAATCGTTGGGACTACAAGTGAGGTCCTGCGTCAGCCGCTGGAATATTGCTTGTACTCACAAAATAAAAGCAAGTGCAGAGTCAGTACACAACCACCATGTACTGGTATGATCATCGGCCAGCTCCAATAAACAAAATATGAACCATAACTAAAGCTAAGTAAGGAAAAGTGGACATGTATAGGTCAATAACATAACTGAACTACATGTCTCTTCCGTAACCAATCAACCACATATAATCAGTTAACAATCAAGTACCAATCTGTGACAAAGAAACAAGTAACCCTTTTATATAACCCCGACCACCAAGGATCCCTAGGACACCAACTATGTTTCAACATGCAATCCTGACCTACACTAAGACCAACCTCACATTTAATAAATCACCCGGCCTCTCATGGACCATATGCAGAAATCACATTAAAGAATATAACCCGGTCCACTCATGGAACCATCAAAAGAATACAAACAATTCAAGTAAATCAAACCCGTACCAGGCGTGGTACCCGAGCCAACCATAATGAATTCCCGTACCAGGAATGGTACCCGACCAAACCAAATAGTGTCCCATACCAGGCGTGGTACCCGAGCCCACCAATAAGTAAGCTCTATCAAGCGTGGTACCCAAGCCAACCGAATGTCATACAGAAATACAACAGTCACATATAATGAATAAACACACTTGTAAACCAACAAGCAACAACACCTAGTTCATTTCATGGGACTCATAACCAGATAATTAAACATTCATAGTCCATTCCCTAAGTATGCAATTCATACAATACTAAGCATTAGAATATGAACACATAATGCATATTGGGAATCAATAACCATCACCTACCTCGAATTACTCACAAGCTCTATTGAACCAGAGCCTTCCCTTTTCCGAAACTCTTGCTTATTAATGTTCTAAAAACAAGCATACACTTAACTACAGTATGTTAACTGACCTAAAATACCCAGATTATACAAAATCTCAATCCCCAAGCCAAACTATGATCATTCCACCCATTCCCGGGCTTTTCCACCAATAATTCACCTAACTTTATCATTTTAGGGATACATTTAGAGAATTATGGCTAAGTGATTATAACCCAATAACAATATTAAGTCCCAGGACTTCTACGCCCTAGAATCCCCTTTTTCCCAGATTCTACCATTCCTAGGTCATTCCAAACTTTTCCCCAAGTCCTCAACTATTAATTCTATGATGTACGAAAGATAGTACGAAGTTAGGGGGGTAGAATCCTTACCTTTGGGATGAAAATGATGCAAAACAGAGTAAAATCGCCAAGAATTGCCCTTCCTTTCTCCAAAAGACAGTTGAGGAAAAACTGAACATTTTAGGGAAAGTTTTGCATTAAATCTCGACTCAGTCTGCTCTAGCAGTCCGTAGACCGCTATAGCTCTCCCGCTATAGTGGAATCAACCGCTATAGCGGTGCTGACCAAACTTAACTTCCACTATAGAGGATATATTACCACTATAGCGGTCACCGCTACAGCGCAGTGACAGTGCTCATCATGGGTAGAAAGTCAAAAAATCCCAGAAAAGTTCCCATTTTACAGCACACCTTAAATCCCCAACATACTGAAATAACCCCTTCACGTCAACCTTGATACCAGGAGTTCTACTCACCCAAATTCACTTCCGAAAAGTCCCCCTTGACTCCTCTATGTCTTAGCTCACAAAAAATCTAGCTCACTACAAGACACATTACCTAATCCTCACCTGGGTTTCGCTAGACTATACTTTGCTCAGAATTCGTTCGTGACTAGCCTAGCCCAATATTTTTAACTCCCAAACTTGGAAGTTTTCTAACTCTAAACTTGGCACGAAAGGTTTACACGTAATGATGAACTCGGTCATTACAACAAATACTAATTTACCTATCGTTCATCCCCGAATGATCAAATCCAAAAAATATGGAAATAAAAGAGGTAAAAAGTAGTACCTGAATCCTCAAAAAAATGAGGGTACTTGTCCCGCATGTCCTTCTTGGTTGCCCAAGTGGCTTCCTTAACCGAATGATGCTCCCATTGATCTTTTACCATATTGATAACCTTTCTCCTTAATTTTTGGACATCTCGATCAAGAATCGCAACAGGTTTCTCTTCATACTGAAGATCCTTATCTAGAAATACTTCATCCCATTTAATAATGTAATCTCCATCCCCATGGTATTGCTTCAACATGGATACATGGAATACTAGATGGACACCGAATAAACTAGGTTGCAGTGCTAACCTGTAAGCCACTAGCCCTACCATTTTGAGAACCTTAAATGAATTGATAAGCCAAGGCCTGAGTTTGCCCTTCTTACAAAAATGCATAACCCCCTTAATTGGTGACATTTTCAATAGTACGTGCTCACCAACTTGAAAATCCATGTCCCTTACCTTGCGATCCACGTATTCTTTCTTCCTGCTCTAGGCTGCTAGCAACTTGTCTGAATGCCCCTTACTTTTTCCTGTGCTTTACTTACCAAGTCTACCTCTAGCGGACTCACATCACCTACCTCGAACCACCCTATAGGTGATATACAACCCCTCCTATACAGTGCCTCAAATGGCGCTATGTCGATACTAGAGTGGTAGTTGTTGTGGTTTGAGAACTCGCACAATGGTAGGAACTGGTCCCAATGACCCTCGAAGTCAATCACACATGCTCTCAGCATGTCTTCTAACACCTGGATCCTCTTTGACTGACCGTCAGTCTGAGAATAGAAAGTTGTGCTGAAAGTGAGTTGAGTGCCCAACTCTTTGTGCAACTTACCCTAGAACTTAGATGTAAGTTGCGTATCCCTGTCTAAGATGTTGTATAGTGGTACCCCATACAGTCTAACAATATCCTTCACATAGATCTTATCTAACTACTACAAATTATATTCCACCCTGAACAAAATGAAATAAGTTGACTTGGTCAGCCTGTCCACAATGACCCAGATTGAAGCATACTTTCCCAAAGTCTTGGGAAGACCCACCACAAAATCTATGGCTATTCTCTCCCACTTTTTCTCGGGAATGGTCATCATCTGAAGTAGTCTTGTAGGCCTTTGATGGTCATACTTGCCCTTCTGGTAGTTTTGACACTTGGATAAAAACTCAGCTATGTCCCTTTTCATCCCAGTCCACCAGTAAAGTTACCTCAAATCGCTGTACTTCTTGGTTATGCTCGAATGAATTGAATATCGTGAACCATGAGCCTCTATCAATACCTTCTAAATTATATCATACCCCCGAGCAATACAAATCCTTCCTCTGAAATTCATCACCCCGTCAACGTTCAACATGGAATCCTTAGACTCTCCGGATATTACCCTGCTTTAAAGCTTGCTCAACTGTGCATCTTGAAATTGCTTGGCCTTTATTTCTTCTATGAATGTGGATTTGACCTCAATACTGGCCAACACCCCAACCCATTCTGAGATACCTAAGTGCATGAACTTAGCTTCAAAAGTCTGAAGTTCCCTTGCCAATGGTCATTTGGACACCCCCAAACAAGCCAAACTGCCCATGCTGACTATCTTTTGACTCAATGCGTCTGCCACCACATTGGCCTTACCTGGATGCTACTGGATGGTCACATCATAGTCTTTCAATAACTCCATCCACCCCCTCTGCCTTAAATTCAAGTCCTTCTGAGTAAATACATGTTGCAGACTACGATGATCGGTGAACACCTCACACCTGACACCATAGAGATAGTGCCTCCAAATTTTAAGTGCAAAAACCACCGCTGCCAACTCCAAGTCGTGGGTTGGATAATTTCTCTCATGAACCTTTAACTGCCTAGAAGCATAGGATATCACATTCCTATCCTACTTTAACATAGCCCAAACCTGAATGTGAAGCATCACAATACACAATAAAATCTTTAACTTCAACCAACAAGGACAGAATGAGAGCCATGGTAAGAAGTGTCTTGAGCTTTTGGAAGCTATTTTCACACTTGTTGGACCACAAAAATAGTATCTCTTTCAGAGTCAACCATGTCATGTGAGTAGCGATGGACGCAAAATCCTTGACGAATCTACAGTAGTAACCTGCAAGTCCCACAAAACTCCTCACCTCAGTTAGAGAGTTAGGACGGACCTAACTCTTGACTGCCTCAATCTTCTGGGGATCCACCATCACCCCTTTTTCTGACACAACATGCCCTAAGAAGGCGACTGAAGTCAACTAAAATTCACACTTAGAGAACTTCGCATAAAGCTTCTGTTGCCGCAATATATCCAACACAATATGAAGATGTTCAACATGTTCCTCTCTACTCTTGGAGTAGATCAAGATGTCATCTATAAAAAAAATAACGAACGAATCCAAATAAGATTTAAACACCCTATTCATCAAGCTCATGAATGTTGTTGGCGTATTGGTCAACCCAAACGATATCACTAGGAACTCGTAATTCCCATATCGAGTCCGAAAAGCAGTCTTAGGAATGTCCTTGGGCCTAATCTTTAACTGATGATACCCTGACCTTAAGTCAATTTTTGAAAACAAAGATGCACCCTGTAACTGATCAAAAAGATCATCTATACAGGGTAAAGGGTACTTATTTTGGATGGTAACCTTGTTCAATTGCATGTAGTCTATGCACATCCGTATACTACCATCCTTCTTTTTCATAAATAATACCGGAGCACCCCAATGGGAAGCACTAGGATGGATAAAACCCTTATCTAGGAGTTCTTGGAGCTAAGTCTTAAGTTGTCGCAACTCTACCAGATCCATACAATAAGAAGGAATGGAAATTGGGAGAGTTCCCAGCTCAAAGTCAATAAAGAAATCAATGTCCCCGTCTGGAGGATACCAGACAAATCCACCGGAAACACCTCCTGAAACTCTGAAATAACCGGAACTGACTCAATAGATGGGGACTCCACACTATCATCCCGGAGATGAGCCAAAAAGGACAAACACCCTCTCCCCACTAGTTTCCTAGCTCGAACAAACAATATGATCTTAGCCGGCTTAGGCCTGTACATACCTTCCCACTCTAGTCTATCCTTACTCAGAATCTCTAGAGCCACAGTGTTAGTATTACAATTTAGTATTGCATGATTAGGAGACAACCAGGTCATTACCAAAATAACATCAAAGTCTACCATATCCATAATAACAAAATCTACCCAAGTTTGTAACCCCAAAAATACTACAAGACAAGTACGATAAACATGAGTCACAATTACAGACTCTCCAACCGGGGTGGAAACATGGATAGGGGAATCAAGGATATCACAAATCAAGTCCAGACCCAAAGAAAATTTCACAGAATCATAAGAGTATGTAGAACCTAGGTCAAAAAGTACAGAATCCATACTATCACAGACCAAAATTGTACTTGTGATCACTGCGTCTGATGCCTCAGCCTCAGACCTCCCTGGAAAAGCATAATAGTCAGCCCGGTCATCAATTCGAGCAACTTCCTTGGCTGGCTATGTCATACCTCTGCATGTGCCTCCATTACCTCTATCTCCCTAACCTCTTTGAAAGTTACCTCTCCCACCCTGTGGGATACCTCTAGGATAGTCAACTCTACCTACTAAAACCACAACCTTAGACTGCTACTGAGCCTGATTACAAGTCTGTCTTTGAGGGAACTTCCTCTTAAAGTGGCCAAGATAACAACAATGGAAACAACCAGAATCAAGTGTAGGACTGCTGGTAGATATGTAAGAAGCTCCTGGCCTCTAGGAGCTGAAAACTGTTGATTACCTTCGAACGACCACTTGTAGCAGCTGGCAGAGTTGACTAAATAGGATGGGCAGAGTATACCTGCTGATTATGGCCCCTGGAGTACGAACCACTGAAATTTCCATCATTCCAGGACTTATTGGCTAACACTTTAGCCTGCCCAACCTTTTTGACCCCTTCTAACTTCTTAAAATAGTTTGTGACCTCATTGAAGCTCTTTCTTGTTGAAGTCATGTGCACGGACAACACTTGCAATTCAGTATTCAAGCCGTACACAAACAATAGATTCCTCTCCTCCTCAGAACCGAATAACTAAGTAGCAAAACAAGACAAGGCATGAAACTTGGCCTCATAAGCAGAGAATGACATGTCACCCTGTTCTAGAGCCACAAACTCATCCTTCTTGTGATCCCTTAAGGTGGGAGGCACATACTTCTCTAAGAAGAGAGCATCAAATTTCTCCCATGTTAGTGGAGGCAAGGTCGATGGCCGACATTCCATATGAGACCTCTACCATTGCTTAGCATCACCCTACAGCTGAAATGTTACGAACTCAACCCTATGTTGTTGCGCAATGTCCATCTTGTGCAGCCTCTCAAAACAGTCCAAGATGAACTCGTAAGCATCTTCCTTCTCGGTACCCTGAAATGTAAGAGTTTTCAGCTTAAGGAACTTGGTCAACATCTCATGCTCATTCCCTGTCATAATCGGACCTAGCATCGGCCTGAAGAAGTTGTCTATGCCCGATGCTGCATCCATCCTAGGAGATATAGTAACTGCTGGTTGGGCACCTAGATCCTGATCTGCAACACCCGCGGGGGTGGCTCCCACACCAACTAGTCCACTCAAAAAACTCCATACCTGCCAAAATACCTCGGGCGTCATAGGGGGAAAGGCCTGCACCTCCAGCCGGTGCTGCCTCCGCCTGCTCTGCTCCCTCCTTAACAACGACCTCAACTTCTTCCTAAACCTGATCCTAGGGTGGGGGAGGGGTCACCTCACGTTCTCCTACAACTGCTTGAGCTCCACCCCTGGCGGGTTCTGCTCTACCTCAGCCCCTACCCCTGCCACTTCCTCTACCTCTGACAGTCAAGCTCACTGCCTTTGCTTTGTTGTTCCTCATATTAACCATCTGTGGACAGAAGAGTGAAAGAATTAGATACCAATTGTATCACCAGATACCAATTAGAATCGAGTTATAGCACAAAGGAAGAAAGAAAAGATAGTTTCCTAAAGTCCTATAGCCTCTCGAAGAAAAGTACAAACGCCTCCATACAGTTCCCCAAGACTCTACTAGACCTGTTTTGGTACAACAAGATCAATGAACCTAGGGCTCTGGATCCAATCTTTTTCATGACCCAGACCCCGCAGTGAGTGGCACCCATCCAACCCCCAGATTAGCAAGCCAATGTTATTCCAACAATTAGTATAATCTAGCAGCTTAAAACCAGTTTGCATAAATAAACTAACATTCACATCTATTTGAATTGAACAACCTGCGAAAACCCTCCTTATAGCCTGAAAGTCACCATACCAAAATATCTACCAATCTAGAGTACAGGGATACAACCCAAAAAACAAAATAGAGTTTGAGCCCGAAAAAAGTGGGCTACAACTAAAAGAATAAACCAAGGTAGCTTGACCGAAGCAGCTCACCCTTGAGATCTAGAATCGCTGGGACTACAAGTGAGGTCTTGCGTCAGGCACTTGAAGATTGCCTGTACTCACAAAAGAAAAGCAAGTGCAGAGTCAGTAAACAACCACCGTGTACTAGTAGGATCATTGACCAGCTCCAATAAACAAAATATGAACAATAACTAAAGCTAAGTAAGGCAAAGTGGACATGTACAGGTCAATAACATAAGTGAACTACAGGCCTCTTCCTTAACCAATCAACCACAAATAATCAGTTAACAATTAAGTACCAATTTGTGACAAAGAATCAAGTAACACTTTTATATAACCCAAACAACAAAGGATCCCTAGGACACAACTATGTTTTAACATGTCTCATGGACTATATGCAGAAATCACATTCAAGAATACAACCCGGTCCACTGATGGAACCATCGAAAGAACACAAATAATTCAAGTAAATCAAACCCGTACCAGGCATGGTACCCGAGCCAACCATAACAAATTCTTGTACCAAGCATGGTACTCGAGCCAACCAAATAGTATCCCATACCAGGTGTGGTACCCGATCCAACTGATAAGTAACCTGTACCAGGCGTGGTACCCGAGCCAATCGAATGTCACACAAAAATCCAATAGTCACAAACAATGAACAAACACACTTATAAACCAACAAGCAACAACACCTAGTTTATTTCATAGGACTGATAACCGGACAATTAGGTAGTCATAGTCCATTCCCTAAGCATGCAACTCAAAAAATACTAAGCATTAGAACATGAACACATAATGCATATTGGGAATCAAAAACCATCACCTACCTACCTTAAATTATTTACAAGCTCTATTGAACCAGAGCCTTACCGTTTTTCGCAGCTCTTTCTTGTTCTTGGTCTAAAAACAAACATACAATTAACTACAATCAATTAACTGGCCTAAAATACCCAGATTATGAAAAATCCCGATCCCCAGGCAAAACTATGATCATTCCACCCATTCCCAGGCTTTCCCACCATTAATTCATCTAACTTTAAAATTTTTAGTGATACATTTAGAGAATTATGGCTGAGTGATCATAACCCAACAACATTATCAAGTCCTAAGAACTTCTCGCACTAGAATCCTCTTTTTCCCCGGATTCTACCATTTCTAGGTTATTCCAAACCATTCCCCAAGTCCTCAACTATCAATTCTATGATGTATGAAGGATAGTACAAAGTTAGGGGAGTAGAATCCTTACCTTTAGGATGAAAAATGATGCAAAATAGAGTAAAATTGCCTAGAATCGCCCCACCCTTCTCTAAAATGCACTTGAGGAAAAACTGAATGATTTGGAGAAGTTTCTGCATTAAATCCTTAATCAGTCGACTATAGTGGTCCGTACACTACTATAGCGCTCCCACAATAGCAGAATAGACCGCTATAACTATGCTGACCAAACTTAACTTTCGCTATAGCGGATATATTACTGCTATAGAGGTCACCGCTATGGTGCAGTGACACCACTTTTCATGGGCAGAAAGTCAGAAAATCCCAGAAAAGTGCCCATTTTACAAAACACCTTAAATCCCTATTATTTTGGAATATCCCTTTCACGTCAACCTCGATACCGGGAGTTCTACTCACCCGAATTCACTTCCTAAAAGTTTTCTGGACTCCTCTATGTATTGGCTAACAGAAAAACTAGCTCACTACAAGACATATTACCCAAACCTCACCCGAGTTGCTCTAGACTATACCTTGCTCAGAATTTATCCGAGACTAGCCTAGCCCAAAAATTTTAACTCCCAAACCCGAAAGTTTTTAACTCTAATCTTGGCACGAAAAGTTTACCCGTAATGACGAACTCAGTCATTACAATATGTCCTTTGGATTCTCTCAACTATAAAGCCTTACCCTTGGATGGAAAAATCCCCAAATCCTCACCATGAATCCTTACACAATTTTAATCTTCTCTGTCAAGCATGACCAAAATTAGAGAACTAAATCAATGTTTTCAACCCTTAGTTTTATAATTAAAGCTTAAAGAATTCAATGGATCCATACACAACAACCAATTCTAAGCACAAATAATCAATATCAAATTTATACACCCCTTTGCATACACCACTAGATATGAATTTAGCTACTCATAATAATAGGAAAAAACATTATACCATGTGGGTCAACTTCAATTCATTCCATAACAAGAAATCAAATTCAAATCCAAGCTTTTTATATTCAATAATGGAGTTTTCCCCCAAGGAAGAAGAAGAGTTACAGGTGTAACTTTCTCCAAGTGTAAACAAATTCTCTACTCAAAAATAGAAATTGCTGAATGAAAAGTATGTTAACACATCCCCAAATATGTCATTGAAACCCCCCCAAATTTGGCTGGAAAATTCTGGACCAAAATGCCCCTCGGGACACTTGCTTGGGCATATACTACAGTTGTGCGTGCAAGTCTTTATCCGCGGCTTACAAGTGCTGAAGTTGGTAAAAAGTTCTCGTTCTCGGTCTCGGACTTGTGTCTTACCCGCATTCCGCAGGTATGGACTTGCGGTTAACAAATCCAGTGCAGGTTTAAGTCCTCTGGACTTCACCTTTGATCGCCCTTGCGGTGCACTTGCGGCATGCAAATGGCCTCTTACATTTCACATATGCCCTTTTTCACTTGACTTCTTTCTTTGGATCATTTACTTGGGTTTTCTTTCCTTGCGTTTTAGGTTCCAATCATTGTTCCACTTCAAATCCTAGGAACACCTGAATATAAGATATAAAAGAAATAAAATCTATCTAATAAGCATAAGATTGAGGCAGTAATTCATGCTTAAGAGCTAAATGAATTGGTAGATTACAAACTTATCAAGCCCATGGTTGTATTTTTTGTACTTGTTATGTATATATCTATGCATGGTGTCCCGTTCCTCTCCTTATAAGCTTTTTTTATTGATTAGATTTGTAGTTACTTTCATTTATATCTTTGGTTTGGCTTACCTACAAGAGGGTTATTTTAAGTGCCATCATGGCCTGATTTTAGGTCGTGAAAACATGCTATCAGAGCTTAAGGTTTACTGATCTTACCAGTACAAGAGCAAGTGCCTCATAGAGTCTCGTAGATTATTACAATAATGTTTGTATCCTATCTGTGGGAGGCTATATGGCATTCTTAAGAAAATTACCTCTTTTGATTCCTTATCATGTGTTATTGACTCTATCATCTTCTAAATTTTGTTTGTTTCATTCTTTCTCAAATGGTTAGGATGAGATCATCATTAAGCAAGGGCGAGGCTCCTACATTTGCAGGTAGGTCCCCATCTATGGGTTGAGGTAGAGGTTGACCTAGAGGTTGAGGAAGGGCATGAGCTACAGTGCTAGCTCAAGGCTAGGATAAATAGCCGTCACCAGAGCTAAAGGTAGAGATTGAGGATATACGACATCAGCCAGAGGGTGTGGGGATAACCTAACCTCCAGCAGTATTTGTAGCCATGTTGATTCCCCAGAATACCATGGTTAGGATCCTCAGCTTTCTAGAGGGTATGTCACAAACAGGGACTTTGCTTGGCACTCCGATTAATTTTCAGGTTAGACATTATGCACAAACTTTATCCTAGGTAGCGACAAAAGGTGTATAAGGTTCAGGAGAGTAGCCTGCTGTTGTGGCTCCCTATCTAGAGGTATTTCTAGTATTAGTTATTACTCAGCCTATTATAGCTAGGACAACTATGTCTTCTGAGGAGAAGAATATGCTTGGTTGATTTATAAGATTGGCTCCTCCAAGGTTTTTAGGTGCTCCGAGAGAGGATGATTGCATATTTCTAGTGAGTTATCAAGAGAGGTTGCATAACCTCAGCTTAGTGGACTTGCACGGGGTATATTACACTATATTTCAGATGGAGAGGCTAGCTAAGTAGTGTTGGAGAGCTTATCTTGAGTATAGGCTAACCAGATCACCTTCGATAACTTGGGCTCAGTTCTCCGAGGCTTTTTTGGAGAAGTATATGCCTCATAGCATGAAAGGGAGGTTGAGGGATGAGTTCATAGATGTTCAACTAGGTTCAATGTCTGTTTTATAGTATGAAGCATGGTTCCATGAGCTATATAGGCATGCCATTATGATTATGCTAATAGAGCACAAGTGGGTTCACAAATTTTCGAGGGGGTTGACTTTACCACTTTAACACCTCAGAAATTGACTCAGCTTTTAAACTCAGAACTTACAGAATTTTAAACTTCCAGGGACCACAGTCAAGTCCACGAGCCTTGGAAAGTTCCATGAGTCATGAAAAGGACACGTGATTCCAGTATTGTAGACAACCCTCAGGTCTGAGGACCATGGGCCAGTTTTATTATTCGTGTATGTTTCCTTGGATCGTGGTACCAACCCGTGGAAATCAGATAGAGAGTGGCCATTTCCCTTGAAACTACAAATTAGTTCCACGACTCGTAGAAGTTTCTATGGGTCGTCCTGTTAGTCTTTGTAAATCTATCCACAACCAAATGTTTTGGCTCAAGAACCACGACTCAAGTCTACGAGCCGTGATGAGTTCTACGGTCTGTGGAAGGGACCCATGGAACCTGAAGCCGAGTTTTAAAACAACTTTTTCTTAATTAAGTCCTAGGGGTATTTTTATAATTACCCACCCTTTCAACTCCTAAGTGAGGTCATTTTGACTATTTCTAGAAGGGTTTTCACACTCATTATCCTAAGCCCCTCCTCAATTCTTCATTCATCTCCCAAAAAGGAAAAGAACTCATTCGAGCTCCAAGTGGGTTAGCTTCAATCAAGGTATGTGGGTAATCAACAATGGGTTCCTTTCACCCTTGTTCCCAAAACCCCTAATTTTCATTTTGATTTCATGAACTTTTAAATTAGGGTTCTTATCCAATTTTTATGGGTTTTACTATAAATTGTATTCTCATGATTCTATTATGAAATATATATTAAATTACATGATTTTGCGTGGGTTTTTACATGTGAACTCCTATTTTATGAATTTAAGACTAATTATGGTAAATCCTACATGCATGAATTGATTTAAGAGAATTTGGTACTTAATAGCATGTTTTTCATGGATTTTCAAGCAAGTGCATGCCTAGTTCCTATATTTTATGAAAGCATATGTATTATGAAATTGAACTAGTGCCATGCAAGCTTTCAAGTTATGAACTATTATGCAATGCAAGACACCCGATGTGCCATCAATGCTTATGAATCATTTTCTCAAACAAGATTCGTGAGTAGTATGAAGATCCAGGTTATGAACATGTTTATAAACTAGCTTGATAACTAGATATGTCACATGTATGTAAGCCTTATGTTATATGTTTTGGGAGTAGTATTTAGCAATGAGGGTTCTAGATAACCCAAGTCCAAAACTACGTTGCAACCGTAGATTACCCTCTATGGCTTATGAAAGGATCCTTATGAACATGGTTCTAACCTTGGCCGGTTAGTACAAACTTTTTCAGTGTGGGTGCATGATGAGCGCTCAAATCGTGCTCCCCAAAGTAGGAGGTCACATCGATCGTGCAACAAAATAAAATTTATAATCCTAATGAGTGTTGGGGTGTACCCAAGATAATTGGAGTAGCTAAATAGAGATTGTATCGAGTTGAGTTCAAAGTGAGAGTAAATGCTCAAAATAACAAGTAAAAGGATGGGGGGAATTGGGATGTTTTCACTACAATGACAATTCAATTAAAAAGCAATAAAACTAAAGCGGGTGTACCAAGTTGTTTAGATGGCTAGGGATGCATATCCGATAGGACTTTAGTTATGGGATAGGGTGATTATCAATTCATACTTATTCTTGCTTAATGACATAAATAGCATTGGTCATGGGTAAGAATTGCTTATCTCTCGATCAACAATATTATAACCGATGATCTCGGTTAGAGCATCATCAGTTTGATCGATAAATAACCAATATAGGCTTGGGGAGGTTACACTATCTCTAGCTTAGACCCGTAAATGGGTAATTCCGTCGATAAGAGTTATCTCTAGCCTCAAATCTAAGTGGAATCCCAAGTTCCCACTTGTAATTTCACATCCGAAACCATGAAATCCTTTCTCAAGCAATCACATTGTAAAGTAATGAAAACTAATGTTTGCAACCACCAATTTTAGGATTAAAACTTTGTGAAATAACTAGACTCATGTCAATTAAGCAATTATAAGCAAGAATAAATAATACCCACACTCATTTGTTAAGCACCCATCATCAATACACCCTTAGACAAGAGAAATTAGCCACTCATAGCAAGAGAGAAAGAGATACCAGCTAGGTAATTTAAAATCTCCTTCATTAGAGCTAAATCTCAAGTTCTAGATTCAATTTGAACACACAAGTGGTAACCAAGAGAATTAGATTGAAACCCTCTTCTCAATGGAGGTGAAAAACTTAGTCTCCAAGTAAAAAGCTCTTCAGAATATTTGGAATGATAAAATTTATTTACAATTGTGCCTGAATATGCCTTTTATAGTTTCCCAAAATGTCACTAAAAAATAGGACAAAATTTCACTTCGAGAGGTGTGTTGTGTGACGTGCGGTTCGCTTTGTGATATGCACATCGCACACTGCCTTCAAGTGAACTAGTGACTTCAGCTATCTTTGGGAGCACCGTGCAAAGGGGGTGTGGTTCACACCTTGAGATATGTGCATCGCACAACGACCGCACCCCTTAACAGACTCTTTAGGACTTTTGCAGCTTTGTGCGAAGGAGGTGCGGTTCGCACCTCGGCTTCTGCGTGTCGCACACCTTCAGTCAGAATCTTCTGCTTTTCCAAACATTTCACATTTCACTCTTTTTGAGCTCTTTTTGGGTCCATTTCCTTGTTTATCATCATCTATCAAAAGTACATGCATTGACATCAATAAAGGCCATAAGAACCTATAAATCTATTCAAAACATAGCAATAATTCATGGATATAGGCTCAATAATTGATAGATTACCGACTTATCAAACCCCTAAACTTGAACTATTGCTTGTCCTCAAGCAAGATATTCACAAGACAAGGACTGAATTATGCTCTAGGCTCAATCAAGGCACAAAAGACTACTCTAAACTAAAAATTAAGAAAAAGAATAAATGAAAGACTCAAACAAATGACTCAACTACTATGCTCATCTAAACTTGGACCACTACAAATTCAATGCAATTGACCAATTTAAAACCTTTTCAAAAAGGAAATCATTTCTCATTCAAAATCAAGGGAATTTTTGCCATTCAAAACAAGAAATTTAAGCTTCTCAAGTCATTGGAAAGGACCATCAAGACTTACCTCTAGATTTGCCACACAACTTGTCTCATTCATTCCTCTCAATTGAAATAGAGCTTTATATTTCAATTCTAGTGCATGATGCCACTCACTACAAGAGAGAATCCTACTCACAATCATTCAATTCACAAAAAACAGAATTATAGGAGAACCAAGAAGACTCTCACTCTCTCAAGAAAGTTCAAGTGGATATGCGTCAAACCATAGGCTTGCCCTTCATATATATTGCCACTAATGTAGGGTCGCCATGCTCGAAATCACCAAATACTTATGGGTTGAGATGTTGGCTAAGGCTAAGGTGAGGATATCATTTGGTTCAAGTGACTACACCTCCCTAATGCTTTTTATTCTCATTTTGAACACCGCTCACATTTTTCTATTTCAACTTCACCTTATTACCCCCTCTCACAACCCAAGATTCCTTCTTTTTACTCATGATCATTCAAACTCCTTATACCGCCATCACTTGGTAGCACCTATTTTTGCTTTTCAATTTTCTTATTGGATTGATCTTTTGGAGCAATTTTCAATTTGAAATTAAGGTTCTACCTTGCACTTGAAGTGCACTTTTTTTCTTCTCCTCATTTGATCACATGCACCCCCAAACTTAGGCATTTGCCTATGTTGTATTTTATTTCCCCCTAAACTTAGGCTTTTAGCCTACATTTCATTTTCAAGCAATTAGGGAGGATGGGTGCCAAAATAGAGGTTCCACAAAGGTTAAGGTGTTCCAAGGTGCCAAAGAACGGTTATAAGCTCAAAAGGGGTTCACTAGGATTGATGTCGTGGGAAATCATTTGGGTGATATGGCTGTCAAAAAGGGCCTAAAGTCATCTTCCAAGCTCGGTCACACCTAGAATTTAACCTTGAATCACATTCGGGGCAAGTTCTAGATGACACTTATGCACAAGAATCAAGGTAAAGCCTCACCACACAAGGAATCATGCCACAAGACCTCTTTCATTAGTCTCACAATCAATTGGGGCAAATGATATTTCACAAGCTATTCTGAGATCATTACACACTCGTTGTGAGTCAATCAAACCAATGCAAGAGTGTGCAAGTAATGACAAGAGAATGCTTTTCCTCAAAAATTCATTACCCTTCTTTCTTTTATTTTCAAAACAATTTGCAACGTGAAATTTTTTGGTGGGCCCATTTCGAGTCAAGCAACTATGTACTCAATTCTAAACTAAAACTTGGCATTTTCTCTTAAGAACGTCACCTCTTAATCTATCATAGGGAAACACCAACTCGGTTCGATACAAAAATAAAAGAAAAGAAAAATAAAATAATCAAAACTTTTACTCCTTGGGAAAGAACCGTGGTATTAAGAAAACCCTCAGAGTTTATTTCTATACTACTATTAACAAGGCAATATCTAAATTTTGGGCTCATGATTCATTCAAAACAAGCATCGGCATAGGCCATTAGCGCATTTACAAAGCACGAGTAGTAAGACAATGGAGCATGTAAGACCAACCCAGCAACGCAATCTCAATCAAGCCTGGCGATGGCACAAATAAGCTCAGAATAAAAATAAAACATAATAAAAAGGGCTCGGCAAGGGCAATGTCAACACAACAAGCATCACAATTTTACAGGCTCCCCCAAACATAAATTAAGCATAGCCCTGATGCATAAAAATTTTTACAAAACAAGAATGAATGCCAAAAACTCCCTGAATAGGCTAATGATGATGACATCACCTTCTTGAGTAGAACCGATGTAGTGGTCTAGGAGGTTGAGGTGCTGGTGAAGCTGGTGGTGCCGTTGGTGGTATATATGCATGTTTAGGATCTATTTGAAAACCTACTAATGGTGGTATCATAGGATCCCATGGCAGCTTAAGGGGACCAAATGGGTCATCCACATACCATCTGTCCTCTGCACTCATCAACTCATGATAGGATGACCCTCTACCCCAGCTAGGCCTAGGTGGAGTCCTCCAACCTGGCACAGGTGATTCAGGAGGACATGAGTATTACTGGACTGATGGTATATCAAGCACTGCTTTGATTTTGGATGCACATTCATTGTCAAATTGAGTCCACCCCGTGCACCAATCATCAGGGGGGCTAGCAGCCCTTTGGGATAGTGAGGTGTTTAGGGCTGGTAGATTAAGATCCCAATTTGATTCAACATGCGGGACCACTTGCTTGAGTTTCTCAACCCCCACTTCTATGGTGTCTACTCTAGCACATAGATTTCTCACTCTTGACACTACCGGTCCCAATGCGACTTGATAGCGGATTGAAGTATGGTTAAAATATATTTGGCCAACTTTTGTAGCATCTCCTTATTCTTGTTAGTAAGTAGACTCAGTTTTAGCAAGTAACCTAAAAAGGAGGTGGTGTCTTGAGATGCCCCATGAACCGTGCTTAAAGTGCCCAAGACAGGGGTGAACTCCCTTCTTGATTATGCACAATGTTTTTGGCTCAAGACATGGGTGTGGTAACATGTGAAGGTTGATCGAGATGCCTTTTTTTGACATGTGGGGCATCTTTATCCCTCTTTGTGTCCAAGAAAACCATCTCTTTAACTTTGCTGGACTTGTCAAATGCTTGAAACAAAGGACACCCGGTTTGGACACATAAAAGAGTTATAAGCATGGGGAAAGCCATGGATGTGGAGTCATGTCATGCGTTTCACTTGAGGTGTTCGGTGATAATCTCACCTTTATTAAAATGGAGTCCTCTCATGATGTAGTCAAGGCGAATGGCCATCTCTATGGTTAATTTAGTGGTGTGGCTAGTCGGGATCAGTCTTGTGCTCAGAAAGTCAAGCCACACACATGCTTTGAATTCATCATGGGTTTCCTTCATGAATCACACTAGCAACCCATTCATATTTGTCATTCTTTCTGGCCACACGTTCAAAGTACCTTGATTCGTGGATTAGTTCATCGTCCTATATGGTAGAATGAATGGCTTCAGGGGTAATGTTCACCTCTTTACCTCATACCAATACTGACTTGAGGCATGGCAACTTGCTTAGCGGGCCTTTGTGATTTAGCTTGTGGAGGAGGGCTCGGTATAAGGCATAGAATTCCTGCACCAACTCAGGAAAGTATAGGCCTGGTGTATTGGAAAAGTTTTCCTAAGCTCTTATGCAAAATTGCTTTGGCATGTTCGGGAATTCCTCTCAGAACTCTTCTATATTGGGCCCCTTTTCCTAAAAAAATGGGCGATTCTAGAATTTTAGATAGTAAGCTTCCATTCCTCTGAGCCCAAAGCAGACTCCCGACTCAATGTGCTCAGCCTCTTATATAGGAACACCTGTATTTAGAGTGTGCTTCACGGCATGACTCTTTTGATGGTGCATGTTGGAAGACATAATCCTGTGGATGGGCGTTAGCAATATGCACTATGAATATATACATAACTAGAAGAAGTTAGGAATTCAGTGAAGTGGAAAACAAATTAGGTGGTTGGGGCTCGTGCGAACCACATGCAGACCGCACAAGGGAGAGTGCACGTCGCATGTGCTATCACACGAGCTAACAGATTCCTACAGTTGTTTTCCAGTTATGGTGCGAAGCTGGTGCGGGATGCACCAACCAAAGTACGTGTTGCACCAAGATCCACCCCTCAAAATGGTGATTGGTTCTCCATTTTCAACAAGATGTGATGCCTTGTGTGCATCGCACATCAAGATCTATGTATCGCCTATGAAATGCACAAAGGCCCAATCAGAGTTTTTGGTTCCTTGTGTTCTTGTGAATTCCGCATGTTTTCCGTAGAGTAAGATGTGCTTAGGCACTTGGCACTATTCAACAAACTAATCAACAATAAACCAGGGGGGCAAGGGATATCATGACCACAACTTTTGGGGACTCAGACTTCCCCGAATTTCCATTATCACAACAGCAAGTGAGAGAGAAACTCAATGACTTCCCTTAAGATGGATGTCACCCCGTCTATCATTGGGAACATCAAGCTTTCACTTGCACAATGGAAACTAACAAATTCAACAACAATTAACCCCCTCCCCGCTCAATATCGTACACCCAAAATAGAATGCTCAACAAAAACCATGGGTATACAATCAGAAAAATTCAACCTTCATAACAAATTTTCAACAAATACCTCATGGAAAACTATGATTTGCCCTTAAGAATGACATCACTCAATCTATCATCGCGGCCAAATCATTTATCCTTCACCAGGGGGTTACTCAGACTTCACTCCAATACATATTTCAAGGCTAAACATCACTATCATTCAACATGCATTAACAAAATTGAAGTTCTACCAAGTTGGAAGCAAGCAAAATCATCAATTCAATTAAAAATTGAGGACCCAAATTTTTTGGATCTCACCCAAAACCAATATAGTAATTTTAGTAAGCATGCTTCACAATATGAGTTCCCAACCTTCATAAAAACAATTATTTAACATCGGGGAACTTACCACAGGTGAAGATTATAAAGAGAGGAGTGAAAATTGAAGCTTTTTGCTCTTCACCAATGGTGACCCATGAAACCTACCCGGAGATATGAAGTTGGCAGTGGTGATGGAGTGGTGGAGATGGTTGAGTGAGAGAAGAAGAAGATTTTGGGGAAGTTTGATGGATTTTGAGAATGTTTTGGGAGAGAATTTTGGGAGTTGGAGAGAAAATATGGTGGAAATAGGAGAAGAGAGGTTGTTTGAAAAGAAAAAAAAGAAAAAGAGTTGGCCGGGTCATCTCCGGGTCAGGTCGGTCAATGGGTTAGGTCAATTAAAGTTCAAACATACCGCTGGTGCACCGTAACATGCAATTCGCACTAGACAATATGCGGACCGCATGGTGTAGCGCACATGCCCTTTTTTCTCCCCTGGGTTTGCCCAGGTGTCTGTTTAACCATGCCACGGAGGTGCGACGCGCACTTAGGCTCGTGTGGTCCGCACGGCCTAGTGCACGTCGCCTTCAAAATTTCAAATTTCCTTCAGGAAGTCTGTGTTGGCATGCGGAGCACTGTGCGACATGCACAATTGCTTGTGCGATTCGCACATGTTTGCCACACAACCCATTTTTGCACTATTTTTCTCTTGTTCAATTTTTAACTTCATGAATTCCCTACAAATCACTAAAAAAAATGGGTGAAGAAATTTAAAGAAAAGACTTGGGTTACCTCCCAAGAAGCACTTGATTTTACGTCACATCTCGACGATAGTACCTAAATTCTCAACCGTTGTTGGAAGGCATGCCAATCCGGTTGGCATGGCCCCATCCCCAGAGGTGAAATTGCTCCATAAATATCTTAGAGATGACATTAAGTTGCTCTCTTGTCAATCAATCAAATGCGAGCGTCTTGCCTACTTCACACTCTCCAAGAGCATCATCCCACTTCCCCTCCGATTCTATCACTAATATTACTCTCAACTCATCCGGAGGTCTCGTGGGTTGGCAAATGTTGAACGTCACTATCTCATCCCCCACTTAGAATTTGATTTCACCGAGTTTTACATCAACAAAGGCCCTCCCCGTATCCAACAATTATCATCCCAGAATAATGGGCACCTCCACATCTGCCTCACAGTCCAAGATAACAAAGTTTGCAGGAATAATTAGTTTGTCCACCTTTACCAATACATCAAATAAGATTCCTACATGGCGCTTAATAGACCTATCGGCCATGAGTAGCCGTATACAAGGGGCATCAGGTTGATGCTTGCCCTCGTACAAGGCCCTTCGAAATACAAATATTCCGATCGTACATGGTACGATGAACGCACCCAGGTCTTCTCTCTTTATAGCCACATTGCCTGTCATCACGGCACTACAGCTGTGTGAAATCTCAATCGTGCCTACGTCAACCACCTTTTTCTTTTTACGTAACTCCTTCATAAATTTAGAGTACCCTGGCATCTGCATTAGAGCTATGACCAAAGGAATGTTTATTGATAGCTTGCTGAACATGTCAACAAACTTACTGAATTTTTGTTCTTCCTTCTTCTTATTTAGTCGATGAGGGTACGGAGGAGGTCCTTTTGGAGTTGTGGTTGGTATGCCTTGCACAAGAGGAGGATCAACCTCTTCATCGATGTCCACTTGGAGAGAGGGCTGGACCTCTTCCTTATCATCATCACTTTCAACATTCTTTCAAGCACTCCATACGTCAAGTTCTTCCCTTACCTCTGGAGTTTCAACAACATTCTCATGCACCACCTCTTTATTTTTGTCTCTTGGCTTCTTTCCTACTTCAGGAGTAGGCTCTTTTGGTTCCACAACCGATTCTACAATGGGTCCTCTTATCTCTCCGGTTGTTCTTCCACTCCTAGTAACAATGGCCATGATGTGTCTGTCACTTTTAGAATTGGTAGTGGCGCTACTAAGAAGTGACGTCTTAATCTTCGGGTTTATTTGAATGGAAAGATGATCCATTTGGAGTTCAAGTTGTTTTATGGAGGTTGAATGAGAGCTCACGGTCCTATGAAGTGTTGAGACTTTGCTTTCTAGATCATGCACCCCGGCGTGTGTTGTTTCCATCCTTTTTAACACCAAGGACAACATGCCCTCTAACTTGGAATGCTCGGGGTCGCTTGTGGTTGGTTGGTAAAGGGTGTCAGCTTTGTTTGGGGTTACATAATGACTTCGGTAGTTGTATCGCTCACCATACCTGTCCCGATCATCTCTTATCCAACCTTGGTTCTCTTTCCTTGGGTGATAATACCTGGGATGAGAACCTGCTGACACAAAACATAACTTTCCATCAACCACAGTCATAAGCTCATCATCACTAGCTCTTATTTCCAGCACATTCACAGTACTCACCCCCTTAGCACTAATCATATGCATTGCCAAGAGATCGATCTGAGTCATCATCTTGGCCATTGTTTCATCATGACTTTCCCCTCTATTCCTAATTTCATTAGCCAAGATAGATGAGGTTGCTTCCAAGGTTGGCACATCTGCCTCTCGTGTATACCAAGCTTGGTTGGTTTTTGTCATCCGTTCTAAGAAAGACGAGGCAATAGGAAGTCTCATATCCATGAAGGTGCCACCTTTGAGGTTATTAGCCATTACCTTGTTCATGGAATTCAATGATCGATAAAAACTTTGAAGTAAAACGTTATTTGACAACCTATGGTTTGGGCATAAGAGAAGCTTCTTTTTTAACCTCAATGAAGCCTTATGCAAGGGTTCATCCGGGAGTTGCCTAAAGTGTATGATTTCGTCTCTTAGCTGCATCATACGAGATGGAGGGAATAATATTGGAGTGACCTCTCCAACCAACTTGGCCCAAGATGTTATGGATCCGTCCAACAATTCTTCCAACCACGCTGTGACTTTCCCCATCAAGGAGAAAGGGAATAGGCGCAATTGGATGGATTCTTGGGAGATATTTTGGATGATGTATGGTTGGAAAATCTCTACCAAATTCCAAATGTCGGTTGGCATCTTCATGTGATGTACCACCAAATAGGCCCTTCATTTGGATTAAGTGGAGCATGGTGCTAGTCATATGAAAGACAACATTTCCCACCATGGGTGGTAGGAGTATTTCACCTATACCCCCTTGTATCATAGGCTCAGCCTCCATGAAGTCGTCAACGCTCTCGTTGTTATCGACCTCGTTCATAGGCTAGCCTATTCAATCAACCATAAATAACAAATGAAAGTAAAAGAAATAAGTACTCTCAAAGTGACTTTAAAACAACAATCAAAAATAACTATCAAATTGAGTCCCTGGCAACGATGCCATTTTTTATGATCGCTAAAATCGTGCTCTCCAAAGTAGGAGGTCACGGTGATTGTGCAAAAAAACAAAATTTATAATCCCAACGAGTATCGGGGTCGTACCCAAGGGACTTGGAGTACCCAAATGGAGATTGTATCGAGTTGAGTTCAAAGTTAGAGTAAATGCTCAAAATAACAAGTAAAAGGATGAGGGGAATGTGGATGTTGTCACTACAATTGCAATTCAATTAAAAAGCAATAAAGCTAAAGCGGGTGTACCAAGTTGATTAGATGACTAGGGATGCATATCCGATGGGGCTTTAGTTATGGGATAGGGTGATTATCAATTCATACTTATTCTTGCTTAATGACATAATTAGCATTGGTCATGGGTAGTAATTGCTTATCTCTCGATCAACAATCTTATATCCGATGATCTTTGTTAGAGCATCATCAGTTTGATCAATAAACAACCAATCTAAGCTTGGGGAGGTCACACTCTCTCTAGCTTAGACCTTTAAATGGGTAATTCTGTCGATAAGAGATACCTCTAGCCTCAAATCTGAGTGGAATCCAAAGTTCCCACTGGTAATTTCACAGCTGATACCATGAAATCCTTTCTCATGCAACCACATAGTCAAGTAATGAAAATTAATATTTGCAACCACAAATTTGAGGATTAAAACATGGTTAAATTACTATATCCATGTCAATTAAGCAATTATAAGTAAGAACAAATAACACCCACACCCATTTGTTAAGTACCCATCATCAATACACCCCTAGACAAGAGAAATTAGCCATTCATATCAAGAGAGAAAGAGATACCAGCTGGGTAATTCAAAATCTCCTCCATTAGAGCTAAATCTCAAGTTCTAGATTCAATTTGAGCACACAAGTGTTAACCAAGAGAATTAGATTGAAACCCTCTTCTCAATGAAGGTGAAAAACTTAGTCTCCAAGAAAAATCTCTTCAGAATATTTGGAATGATAAAAGTTATTTACAATTGTTCCTGAATAGGCCTTTTATAGTTTCCCAAAACGTAGGCGTGGAGGTGAATAGGCCTTTTATCACTAAAAATTAGGACAAAATTGCCCTTCGAGAGGTGTGTGGTGTGACGTGCAGTTTGCATATTGTGATATACGCGTCACACACTGCCTTCAAGTGAACTAGTGACTTCAGCTATCTTTGGGAGCTCCGTGTGAAGGGGGTGCAGTTTGCACCTTGAAATGTGCGCGTCGCACAACGACCGCACCCTTTAATAGACTCTTCAGGACTTTTGCAGCATTGTGTGGAGAAGGTGCGGTTCGCACCTCGGCTTGTGCATGTCGCACGGCCACCGCACCTTCAGTCAGAATCTTCATCTTTTCTGAACACTTCACGCTTCACTCCTTTTGAGCTCTTTTTGGGTCCATTTCCTTGTTTATCATCATCTATCAAAAGTACCTGCATAGACATCAATAAAGGCCATAAGAACCTCTAAATCTATTCAAAACATAGAAATAATTCATGGATATAGGCTCAATAAGTTGGTAGATTACTAACTTATCAGTGCATGACACTGGACTCCATGTAGCTCATCATGATTTCATGTCGGTTAAGAGAAACTCCCACATGATTATTTTAAAGTTATGAAGTTATATGATACTTTACTTTGAACCTTGTCTTTAGTTAATGTTCATGTCTTATACCTTGATAATTTCTTATGCTATCTCTTATTTTGAAAGATCTCCTTTTAACCATGTTTTAAGTATATTTTATCATGATCATACATATCACATACTCGGTACATCCTATAGTACTTATGTATATTTTGTGCTGCATCCTCTTGTTGATGCAGATTCAGGTTCCCTTCCTTAGGCATGTGGCTAGAGATCGCAGGCCATTTCCAGATAGTGTTGGTGAGTCTTCATAGTTCGAGGGCTAGTTATAATTCTAGCTAGTTGTTGGTTATTTACTTCTGTACCTTGAGTAAGCTAGGGTCTTGTCCTAGCAACTTCGTATGTCATGTGTAGAGGCTTTTCAAACATAGATAATATTGAAGTCTTCTTCCAATCATGTTCATCTTGACTTTATCTTATGGATTGAGTATGTAGTTTATTATGCTTCATCTATGCTTATTGGGTGTGCCTGAGTTATGCTATGACCAAGGGTTAGCTTGGGGCACTTGTTGTCCCAGGTCCCATGTTACGTCTAGGGGGTAGCCTCGAGGTGTGACAAACATGGTATCAGAGCCTCAGGTTCAAGAGTCCTAGGATGTCTAACAGTTGCATCGAGTAGAATCTCTTTCATATGTGTGAGGTGCGCCACACTTATGAGAGGGAAGCTTTGAGATGTCTTCAAAAATACTCACTTCTTTCATGATCACATCGTGCGTTAGAGTTTATCTCTAATATCCCTCTAATTCCTTCCTTGTACATTTCAAATCATGCCTCCATGTGCTATGCCTGAGCGAGCTGCTCGAAATATTGATCCTCCAGTTTCGGCCCCCGAGGTCACGAATGAGGAATTCAGGAATGCCATGCATATGCTAGACTAGACCTTAGCCGCTCAGGTCAATCAGTTGGCTCTTATTTCCTTCCATTCTAAAGGTGGGGTAGCAGCTTGAGTTCGTGATTTTATCCAAAGGTTGGGGAAGATCCGCTCGAATTTTTGGATGAGGTGAAAAAAATCATTAATGTTATGCAAGTGGCTAGGGTTGATAGTGTTGAGTTAGCATCCTATCAACTCAAGGATGTAGCTCATATCTAGTTCATGCAAAGTAAGGAAGTTAGGGCTAGGTATGAGGTCCCTATGACTTGGGAGTTTTTCTAAAGGGCTTTCCTCGACTGGTTCTTTCCGAGGGAGTTAAGGTAAATAAAGGTCGAGGATTTTTTAAACTTGAGAAAGGGATCCATAATAGTTCAGGAGTACAGTTCGAGGTTCACTCAGCTCTGCAGATATGCTCTTACTATGGTGGCTGACCTACAGGATCAGATGAGCAAGTATATCTATGGAGTCTCAGACTTGGTGAAAAAAGAGTGTAGATCTGTTATGCTATTGAGTGACATGAGTATCTCCAGACTTATCACTCATGCTCATCTGATCAAAAGGGAAAAGTTTAGGGAGATGGCTAGAGAGAACAAGAGGGTTAGATCTGAGGGTTTAGGTTTTCGCCATCAGAGGTCCGATGGCGGACATCGCTCCTCGTTTCAGAAGAAGTCATCCGAACCCATTTATTCTTCTGCTAGTGCTCCTACACAGGCCTTGAGGCCTCATCATAATCATACTGGTAGAGGATCTGGTTCTTATTCATAGTCTCAGGGGGTAGTGTTGGTAAAGGATCCTCCCGTCCTATTTGCAGTAAGTGTGGGAAGAATCACTCGGGAGAGTTTTGTTTGGGCACAGGTGCATGCTTTGGATGTGGACAGGCTGGACATATGATTAGAGATTTCCCTTTGGCTAAGAAGGGGCAGGGACGTAGTAGGGCTCAATTTGCTCCAGCAGCCCCAGGAGGTCGACCAGCCCAGCAGGGCACTGCTTCTAGTTTTGGTAGTCAGTACCAGAACTGTCTTTATGCTATGTCCTCCCATCAGGACCAGAAGAGTTCACCAGATGTTGTCGTTGGAATGTTAAAAGTCTTCTCTCTTCTTCTCTCTTGATTTGTATGCTTTATTGGACCCCGGTGCCTACTTATATTTTGTGACCTCTTATATAGCATGCAAATTCGAAATATCTCCTGAATTGCTTTTAGAACCCTTTTGTGTTTCTACTCCTGTTGGTCAGTCAGTCCTAGCTAAAAGAATCTACTGAAATTTCCCTATCTCAGCCCTTCACAGAGTCACTTCAACAGATTTAGTAGAGTTGGAGATGACTGATTTTGATGTTATTCTTGGTATGGATTGGTTGTATGCTTGTAATTCTTTGGTTGATTGTCGTACTCGGGTTGTCAGTTTCAAGTTTCCAAATGAACCCGTCTTAAAATGGCAAGGTAGTCCCCCTTCCTCGAAAGGTCATTTCATATTTTATCTTAAGGCTAGGAAGATGATTTCTAAGGGTTATGTTTATCATATAGTTTGGGTTACGAACATGGAGTTCAGAACCCCATCCCTTCAGTTTGTCCCTGTTGTGAATGAGTTCCCAGAAGTGTTTCCCAAAGATTTACCCGGGGTCCCTCCCGAGCGGGAGATCGACTTTGGGATAGATCTTCTTCTAGATACGAATACTATCTCTATTCCTCCCTATAGAATGGCTCCCGCAGAATTAAAGAGTTAAGGGATCAGTTGAAGGATCTTCTTGATAAGGGTTTCATTAGGCCTAGCATTTTTCCATGGGGTTCCCCAATTTTGTTTGTGCGTAAAAAGGATAGTTCCCTTAGGATGTGTATAGACTACCGTCAATTGAATAAGGTCACAATTAAGAATAAGTATCCCATTCGTAGGATTTATGACTTGTTCAATCAGCTTCAGGGTGATAGTTTCTTCTCCAAGATCGACCTTAGATCCGGTTATCATCAGCTCCGTGTTTGAGAGTGTGATATTCCAAAGACAGCCTTCAGGACTCCGTATAGTCAGTATGAATTTATTGTTATGTCTTTTGGTCTAATGAATGCTCCTGCAACCATTATGGATTTGATGAACCCTATGTTCTAATAATATTTGGATATATTTGTGATTGTCTTCATTGATGATATTCTTATCTATTCTCGGATGAGGAGGAGCATGCAGACCATTCAAGAGTTGTGTTGCAAACCCTGAAGGATCGACAATTGTTTGCTAAGTTCAGCAAGTGTGAGTTCTGGATGCAGTCTATTTCTTTTTTGGGTCATATTGTTACTAGAGATGGTATTCGAGTTGATTCTCAAAAGATTGAGGAAGTAAAGAACTGACCTAGACCCACTTCTCCGTCTGATAGTAGGAGCTTCTTGGGTTTGGGTAGTTACTACAGGAGGTTTGTGGAAGGGTTTTCTTCCATTGCTTTCCCTTTGACTCGATTGACTCAGAAAAAGGTTAAAGTTTAGTGGTCCAACCCCTGTGAGAAGAACTTTCAGGAATTGAAGACTAGGTTGACCACAGCTCCAGTGTTTGCTCTACCAGAGGGCCTAGATGACTTTGTTGTGTATTGTGATGCTTCTTGAATTGGTTTGGGTTGTGTTTTCATGCAGTGTGGTAAAGTGATTGCTTATGCCTCTAGAAAACGTAAGATCCATGAGAAGAACTACTCTACTCACGATCTTGAGTTAGCATTCGTGGTTTTTTCTTTGAAGATTTGGATATATTACTTGTATGGTGTGCATACGGATGTTTTCACTGATCATAAGAGTCTTCAGTATGTGTTCACTCAAAAGAAATTGAATCTGCATCAAAGGAGATGGCTTGAGCTCCTTAAGGATTATGATATGAGTGTGCTTTACCACTCGGGTAAGGAAAATGTTGTAGCGGATGCACTTAGTAGATTGTCAGCAAGTAAAGGTAGAGCATCAGCGACCGGGTGGCATGACTCAGGATATTGACTTTCCTACTTGTAAGTGGGAAGCGATCAATATGGACTTCATTACAGGTTTGCCTCGTACTCGAAGGCAACACGATTCAATTTGGGTGATTTTTGATCCGATGACAAAGTCATCCCACTTCTTGGCCATTAAGACTACTTATTCAACAGATGATTATGCTAGACTCTACATTCGGGAGATAGTCAGGTTGCATGGTGTCCCATTGTCCATCATTTCAGATAAGGGTACTAAGTTTACTTCTCAATTTTGGAGATTATTTCAGAGAGGTTTTGGTACTCAGGTGAAGCTTAGCATAACTTTTCACCCACAGATGGATGGCCAGGCAGAGCATACTATTCAGACTTTGGAGAATATGTTGAGAGCTTGTGTGATTGACTTCAAAGTTAATTGGGATGATCACTTCCCTCTTATAGTGTTTGCCTACAACAACAACTTTCACTCTAGTATCCAGATGGCTCCTTATGAGGCACTTTATGGTCGAAGGTGTAGGACTCCTATCGGTTGGTTTGAGGTAGGTGAGGCAGCCTTGATTGGTCTAGATTAAGTTCATGAGACTATAGAGAAGTTTCAACTTATTAGGGAGAGGTTGAAGACCGCTCAGAGTCAACATAAATCATATGCGAATGTGAGGAGAAGGGAATTGGAATTTGAGGTTGATTATTGGGTTTTTCTGAAGGTGTATCCCATGAAGGGAGTGATGAGATTTATCAAGAAAGGGAAGCTCAGTCCCCATTATGTAGGTCCTTATCGGGTTCTGAGAAGAGTTAGTAGTGTTCCTTATGAGTTAGATTTGCCATCGGATTTAGAAGCAGTTCATCTGGTTTTCCACATTTCCTTGTTGAAGAAGTGTGCTAGTGATCCAACCTTGATTGTCCCTTTAGAGGATGTGGGTGTGAAGGATAGTCTCACTTATGAGGAGGTTCCCATGGAGATTCTTGATTATCAAATTTGGAGGTTGATAAACAAATAAGTCGCTTCGGTAAAAGTTCTTTGGAGGAATCAGCTTGTTGAGGGAGCTACTTAGGAAGTAAAAGCAGCCATGAAAGCGAAGTACCCTCATCTCTTCCCTTCCGATTCCGTTTCACCTTTAGGTAATAGTTTCCTCCTTAGTATATTCCTCCGATTCTATTCCATCATTTTTTCTCATTATCCTAGCATGTACTCATGTTTTCAAAGTTGATTCAGTCATGTTTTAAGTTGAAAAGTTTAGTTTTCATGTTTATTCCTTGGTTTTCATGTTTTGTTGTTGGTTGGGCTGTCGTTCTCTCAGATTTTCCTTGCTTAGTCTTCATTCAAGGATGAATGATCCCAAAGGGGAGATATTGTAACACCTCGGAAATCGACTCAGATTTTAAACTCAAAACTTGCAGAATTTTAAACTTCCACGGACCACGAGTCAACTCCACAAGCCGTGGAAATTTCCACAAGTCATGGAAAGGACTTGTGATTCCAATCCTGCAGACCACCCTAAGGTCTGAGGACCACGGGTCAGTTTCACAGTTCATGGATGTTTCCACGGATTGTGGTACCAACCCGTGGAAATCAGACAGAGAGTGGTCATTTCCGTTGAAACCATGAATTGGTTCCACGACTCATAGAAGTTTCTATGGGTCATCCTGTTAGTCTATAGAAAGCTATCCGCAGCCTAAAATTTTGGCTCAAGAACCACGACTCAAGTCCACGAGCCGTGATGAGTTCTACGGTCCGTGGAAGGGACCTGTGGAACCTGAAGCCGAGTTTTAAAACAACTTTTTCTTAATTAAGTCCTAGGGGTATTTTTATAGTTACCCACTCTTTTAACTCCTAAGTGAGGTAATTTTGACTACTTCTAGAATGGTTTTTACCCTCATTATCCTAAGTCCCTCCTCAAATCTTCATTCATCTCCCAAAAAGGAAAAGAACTCCTTCAACCTTCCAGTTCAAGTCTCCGTTTCTTTTCAATTTCAAGTGGTTAGCTTCAATCAAGGTATGTGGGTAATCAACAATGGGTTTCTTTCACCCTTATGCCCAAAACCCGTAATTTTTATTTTGATTTCATGAACTTTTAAATTAGGATTCTTATCCAATTCTTATGGGTTTTACAATAAATTATATTCTCATGATTCTATTATGAAATCGATAATAAATTGCATGATTTTGCATGGATTTTTACATGTGAACTCCTATTTTATGAATTTAAGGCTAATTATGGTAAATCGTACATGCATGAATTGATTTAAGAGAATTTGGTATTTGATAGCATGTTTTTCATGGATTTTCAAGCAAGTGCATCCCTAGTTCCTATGTTTTATGAAAATATATGTATTATGAAATTTAACTAGTGCCATGTAAGTTTTCAAGTTATGAACTATTATGCAATGCAAGACACCCAATGTATCATCAATGCTCATCAATCATTTTCTAAAACAAGATTCATGAGTAGTATAAAGATCCGGGTTATGAACATGTTTATGAACAAGCTTGACATCTAGATATTTCACATATATGTGAGCCTTATGTTATATGTTTTGGGAGTAGTATTTAGCATTGAGCCATGAGGGTTCTAGATAACCCAAGTCCAAAACTACATTGCCTTCATAGGTTGTCCTCCGTGGCTTATGAAAGGAACCTTATGAACATGGTTCTAAACTTCACCGGTTAGGACAACCTTTTTCAGTGTGGGTGCATGACACTGGACTCCATGTAGCTCATCATGGTTTAATGTTGGTCAAGAGAAACTCCCACATGATTATTTTCAAGTTATGAAGTTATATGATACTTTACTTTGAACCTTCTCTTTACTTCATGTTCATGTCTTACCTTGATAATTTCTTATGCTATCTTTTATTCCAAAAGAGCTCCTTTTAAGCATGTTTTAAGTATGTTTTATCATAATCATGCATATCTCACATACTCGGTACATCCTATAGTACTGAAGCATATTTGTCGATGTATCCTCTTGATGATGCATATTCAAGTTCCCTTCCTCAGGCATGTGAGTAGATACCACAGGCCATTTCCAGACAGTGTTGGTGAGTCATCATTGTTCTAGGTCTAGTTATGATTCTAGCTAGTTATTTGTTATTTACTTTTGTACCTTGAGTTAGCTAGGGTCTTGTCCTAGCAACTCCTTATATCATGTGTAGAGGCTTTTCTGACATAGATAGTATTTGGGTCTTCTTCGAATCATGTTCATCTTGACTTTATTTTATGGATTGAGTATCTA
Source organism: Jaltomata sinuosa (assembly GCA_003996215.1). NCBI lineage: Eukaryota > Viridiplantae > Streptophyta > Magnoliopsida > Solanales > Solanaceae > Jaltomata > Jaltomata sinuosa. Next base: position 37,696 of record QJPP01007108.1, on the reverse strand, counting down.
GTTTATTATGCTTTCGCTATGCTTATTGGGTATTCCTGAGTTATGATATGACCAAGGGTTAGCTTGGGGCACTTGTGGTCCTAGGTCCGTATTATGTCTAGAGGGTAGCCTCGGGGTGTGACACCACTCCATTTTGTGGTAGAGCAGCTAGTGGCACTAGGTTATACTTTTCTTCAGGTTGTTGATTATACATGAAATATTAAAGGAATACGTTGCAAGGCCTATGGAGGCAGTAGCAAGAGGCCCCACCATTAGGGTAGTTATAATGGTTCTTAGTCCCAAAGTGGGGGATTCCCTGGTAGAGGTTACCCTTAGCACTTCTAGCCTAGTAGGTCATTTACGAAGTACTATATATTTCAAAGGGTGGTTATTCGAGTCATAAGGGTTAGAAAAACTAGGGTTTCGGTTAGATTTCACGCGGTTTGCATTCTAAGTATTCAAGCTATTATAGCCAGTCAGGTTTAGTTGGGTCATCTCATTGGAGTGCATCTGTTAGATATTTCTACGGGTATGGGGAGTTGGGGCACTTTGCTTAGGATTGTCCCAGGTTTTGGTATGGAAGGTAATATAGTTAGCAGGTTTTGACCCTCAAGGCTCTAGTTCGACCAGTCAGAGGTGGTGCACAGGGTAGTAAGGGTTTTCCCCTAGGTGCTTGACACGGTTCTCTACCAGGAAAGTCAAGTGTCCATGGAAGAAATATATATATGGATGCTTTTATGGGTAGGCCAGAGGCGGAGGCTTTAGATGTCGTCATCACAAGTATGTCCTTAGTTTGACATCAACCAACTTATATATTATTTGATCTGAGGTCGACATATTCTTATATATCTCCTTACTTTGCTACTCATCTGGAGTTATTATGTGAGTATTTCCCTGTACCTATGCGTGTAGCTACTCTTGTAGATCATTCTTTATTAGTGGATTGACTATATCGGTCTTGTGTGGTGACTATCTTGGGGTATGACACTTGGGTAGACCTTGTTATCCTAGATATGGTGGATTTTGATATGATTCTAGTTATGGATTGGCTATCTCCTTATCATGCGATCTTTGATTATTTTTCCAAGACCGTTATTTTATGTATGCATGGTATCCCTCTGATTGTGCGAAAGGCTACCAATAGCCCTGTGCCAAGGGGAGTTATATCATTTTGTAGGGTACAACAGTTGATAGAAAGGGGTGTTTGGCTTATCTTGCTTACATTTGTCATACTAGTGTCGATATTCCTTCACTTGAGTCAGTTTTTATGGTTTGCGAGTATTTAGATGTGTTCCCTACTGATTACCTAGTCTTTCACCTGATTATGACATTGACTTCACATTCATGTTGAGTCGAGCACTTCGCTTATCTATACCGTCATATCAGATGGCACCAGTTGAGTTGAGGGAGTTAAAGGAGCAACTTCAGGATCTTCTAAGTAAGGGGTTTATCAAGCCTAGTGTATATTCTGGGGTCCTCCTATTCTATTTGTGAAGAAGAATGATGGCTCCTTATGGATGTGTATTAACTATCGGTAGTTAAATAAGGTGACTATTAAGAATAAGTATTCGATACTGCGTATTAGTGACTTGTTTGATCAGCTATAAGGTGCAACAGTGTTTTCTAAGATAGATTTGAGGTCCGGATACCACTAGTTAAGGATCAGGGATGCGGATATCCCAAAGACTACCTTTAGGACTCATTATGACCACTCTGAGTTCCTAGTTATGCCTTTTGGTTTGACCAATGCCCCTATATTATTAATGTAATTGATGAACCGCGTGTTCAAGGCCTATTTGAATTAGTTTTTCATAGTGTTTATCGACAATATCTTAGTCTACTCGAGGAGTAGGGAGAAGCATGAGCAGCATTTGAGAGTTGTGCTTCAAACTTTGTGGGATCAATAGTTGTATGCCATGTTCTCTAAGTGTGAGTTGTGGCTTGAGTCAGTGGCATTTTTGGGGCATGTGATCTTAAGGATGGGATTATGGTCTATTCAACTATGAATGAGGTAGTTTGTGATTGGGCTAGGCCAACCTTTTCTACTAAGGTTTGCAGTTTTGTTGGGTTAAAGAGTTACTACAAATGGTCTATGGAGGGTTTTTTTTAATCGATTGTAGCACCTTTGACTAGATTGACCCAGAAGAATGTCCCTTTCTAGTGGACCGACGAGTGTGAGGGCAAGCTTTCTAAAGCTCAAGGACTTATTGACTTCAATTCTAGTTCCAACTCTTCATATTGAGGACTAGGGGTTTATTGTCTATTGTGATGCTTCCAAAGTTGGTTTGGGTTGTGTGTTGATGCGGCATGGCAGGGTTATTGCATATGCTTCTAGGCAGTTAAAGGTTCATGAGAAAAACTACCTCACTCATGACTTGGAGTTAGCATCTTTGCATTGATGATTTGGAGGCACTATTTATATAGAGTTCATTATGAGAACTTCACTGAACATCATGGTATTCAGTACATCTTTAGCCATAAGAACCTTAATTTGAGACAATGTGGGTGGTTGGAGTTGCTTAACAACTATGACATTTTGATTTTCTATCATCCGGGCAAGGTAAATATGATGGCAGATGATTTGAGATAGAAAGGCAGTGAGTATGGGGAGTTTGGAAATCCTAGTGGCTGAGGAGCGACCATTGGCTTTAGATATATAGTCCTTAGCCAACATGTTAATTTTACTTGATATATTTGAGCAAAGATAGGTTCTTACTTGTATGGAGTCTAGGTCTATATTGTTATAGGATATTCAAGAACAATAGCTCAAAAATGTGAGATTAAGGATGATTTAGGATAAGGTGTTGAGTGACAAGGCTAAGAAGGTGACCTTAGATCTAGAGGGTGTTATAAGGATTGAGAGTCATCTCTACATTCCTAGAGTTAGAGATTTAGTTTTGTTGATTATGGATGAGGCCAATTGTTCTAGATATTTTATCTATTGGAGGGAAGCAAAGATGTACTGTGACTTGAGGTAGCACTACTGGTGGTGTTAGATGAAGCAGGATATTGTAGATTTCACGTATAGGTTCTTGAACTATCAGCAGGTGAAGTATGAGCACCAGAGATCAGGTGGTTTAACCCAGACATTACCTATTCCTGAGTAGAAGTTGGAGTGGATAGCTATGGACTTCGTGGTAGGCTTGCCATATATTTTTCAAAGATTCGATGTTATTGGGTCATTGTTGATAGGTTAACCAAGTCTCCTCACTTTTTGCAGATTTAAACTTTGTACATATAAGAGAGGTTGGGTTAGATCTACATTAGGGAGGTTGTCCATTTGTATGGGGTGCCTCTTTCTATCATTTTTTACTGTGGCACTCAATTTACATTGTGTTTCTAGTGGTCAATTGCGAGGGAGTTAGTTACCCTAGTTGATCTTAGCACTGCTTTTCATCTGCAGACTGATGGTCAGTCTAAGAAGCCTATTCAGGTCCTAGAGGATATGCTTCGGTATATGTTATTAATTTTAGAGGTCAGTGGGACAAGTTTTGTGCTTTGGTAAATTTCGCATATAATAACAGCTACCATTCAAGTATTCAAATGGCTCGTTTCGAGGCACTAGATAGTAGAAGGTATAGGTCTTTGGTGGGTGAGTTTGATTCCTTCAAGGTTAGGCCTTAGGGAACTGAAGTGTTGTGTGATTCCATGGATAGAGTGTAGGTGATTAATAAAAGACTCTATACAGCCCTGAGAAGGCAAAAGAGTTATGCTGATCGGAGAGTTTGCGACTTGAAGCTTATGATTAGACAGAGTATCCTTTTGTGTGTTACCCATGAAGGGTGTGATGAGGTTTGGAAGGAAGAGAAAGCATAGACCTAGGTTCATCAGCCCATTTGAGATTCTATGGCATATTAGGGAGGTAGCTTATGAGTTAGCTTCACCTCCAGATCTTTCGAGTGCTCACCCTATTTTCCATGTATCTATGTTGAGGCAATACATTTTGCATGAGTCTCTTGTTTTTCAATGGGATTCAGTTCATCTTGACAAAACTTTGGATTTTGATGAGGAGCCTGTGGCTATTCCAGACAAGTAGGTTAGAGAGTTGAGGTTTGAGGAGATTACATCGGTTATGGTTCAGTAAAGGGATTGTCCAATTGAGGAGGTTATTTGGGAGACCAAGGTTGACATGAAGACCAGATATACTCATCTTTTTGAGCCGTCAGGTACCTTTTGTTCTTAAACTTTTGAGGACAAAGGTTCTTTTAATAGTGGATGTTGTAATAATCCTTTGGTCATTTTTGTGTTTTCGTGAGTTTCTACCATTTCGACCTTTACCATAGCTTCTTTGTGGCATTTGTGACTTGTTGGGATAGGTGGTGCAGTTCTTGAGGTGTTCAGTTAGGTTTTGAAAGAGTATCCCTATTTTGGAGCTTTTAAAGTTGAAATATTTGACTTTGGTCAACTTTCTTAGTAAACAAACTTAGATGAGAATTTTGTTAGTGCCATTATCTCTGGAGCATGGATTTTAAGCCAGAAGGACCTTTGGTTCAGGACCAGAGGCTTTTGATTCATTTTGGGCGCTTGGGTGAATTTTTCTGATTTTGGTTAAAGTGTTGACATTGGTAAACATTTCATCAAAATGACCTCTGGTGGTTATTTTGATGAATCCGTTGAGTCTAGAATGTCATTTACAGTTGGGTAGTATGTATGGTTTGTGTTCACGGGACTCTGAATAAATATCAGGGGTCCTTTCAAAGACTTGGGAGTTTGGTTGAGCTGCTGATGCAGCTGGTGCTGGTGCATCCATTTATGCTGAGCCGCTCATGTGGTGATCTTGTTGCACTGGTGAAGGATGGTGATGTAAGGAGGGGATTTCTCTTGTAGAGCTTTCCCGCTCATTTGACGTTACTCCAGCTGGTGGTGTTCTGCTCCAGCGAAGGGTGCACTGTGCATCCAGTTCCGTTCCTATGGACTTTATCCGCCGCTATGGGCTCGCACCTGGGGGAGTTGGCTCGTATAGTGAAGCCTCAGGAGGCGGGTGGCTTCCTCTACTATGGGAATTCCACCATTCATGTGGCATCGCACATGCAACAAATTGTCTGTGGGAGCGACGATTACTAACCTTTAAAGGTCTTCTCCTCCATTTTATATCTAAGCTCTCAAACATTTCCAAAGTCTTTGTGATCTTGGTTGAGGATAATTTCCATCAAGTGTTGGTGATTTCTTGAGCTAGTAAGTTAATTTTCTTCTCCTTTATTTTCCCTTACCCATTTTAGTGTTAATTTCATGTTTTATTCGCGAAATTGGGTCTTGAATTCTTGTTTTTTCCTCCATTAAAGTAAGTTTTTCAGACCAATTATGCTCCAAACTCTTTACCATCTTCGCTCATCTTTGGGGCATGCAATTCTTACCTTATTGAAAAGGTAATTGTGAATTTTTTATATTTTCATTGACGGACCCCGAGGGTCAATTTTTGACTCAATTGTTTTTCCAAACCATAAAATATTAATATGGGTTTTATTAGTCCTTTTTTAATAAATATATTGTATATTTGATAAAGTGACAGCGGTCGGAGGCTTTACAGAAGGGGAATGCTTTTGTTTGATAGTTTGAGTTTAGCGTTCAGCCTTGAGATAGGTTATGACTTACCTTCATTAGACTTAGCTCGGTTAGATAGTATATTTTATAAGTTCCATGATTGTTAGGGGATTTTACTAGGCAGGATTAGGTTTATATTGATTTCTGAATATATGGCCTATTTCGGGGACCTTAGAATAGTATTTATCCTTAAACCTTACCTAGGTCCCTTGCTTTATTGTTAGGACTAGAATAGGGATCCGCAGCATACATCTAGGGGAAGATTTCATGGTAGAGTAGTTTCCTTTCATCGGTCCTTGTTATTATCTCTTTACTTTTTCGTATTCCCTTCTGTTATGAGATTATGGGATCGAGGTCGTGGTTTTGGACTGGCTGGACTCCAAATTAGTGCAACTTGTTATGGAGGGTGGTTTTACCCTGTTTGGTGTGTACATATACATGCACTTGTGTTTGCACGCATACATTCATTCATACATACATATGGTTTATGGCACAATTTGGATGTAAATACTGGTTTTTTGGCTTTTAAAGGAGATTGTACCATTTTTCTATAGTTTTTGGATTATAGAATGTCACGCCCCAAACTCGAGGGGCGCAACTTGCACCTGATGCCAAAATTTAGGCCAAAGCCGACCCTACTGAACCATTTGCCAATGCCGCATATCAGCCATATACAATCAAGAAAACAAAAAAGTATATCTCGGCTTAAAAATCAACCTCGGCCAGCAAGTCCCCTTTCGACAGCTCTAGAAAGAAAACACTACTCCCAACAGTTCATATAAAGCAATAAACAGGTAGCACATAAGTCTTGTTTGGGCCGTCGAGGCCGCCATGATATGTAGGAAAGCATAAACTCTCTAAGGGATGTCAAGGCCAACATTATCTCTATATAAAATGAAAACATGTATATACAATGTATACTAGGCCAATGAGCCACTAAAATTTCAACAAAATAACAACAAGGCCCAATTGGCTAACAAGTTACAACTACTAAACATACAAAGGCCCAAATGGCCACCATCAGAGCTATACAATCCAACTGACTAGTTTGCAAGCCTCTATGAATAAATACTATGTGAGACAGGGCCCCAAAGTACCCAATAACTATAAACAACTAAAAGGCAAACCTCTGAGCTCTGGCAACCCCTGAAAGGAAAGGAGTCAACCAACCAGCTGAAAGATCGGCTATGCTACCCGACAGGTCTATCTGGTCATCGGTCAGAACTTGTAGGCATGAATGCAGCACCCCCAGGCAATGGGGTGTCAGTACGAAATAATGTACCGAGCATGCAACAAACTAAAAGTTGAAACTGAAGTGTAGGGACTGAACAAAAGGTCAGGATTAAAACAGAAGTACAATAACTTACCATCCTGCAATAAGATACTATCTAAAGCACATAGAAACCAATAACCTTACTTGGCCCCCATAAGCCCGGAAGGTACAAATAACATAAAATCGTCATAAGTCCTAGTAGGCGCAAATAATCGCTAAATACCCATACTAAGCCCCTTACTTAGACCCAGTGATAATCTTATCTAAACTGTCTGACTGTACATGTGTCATGAATCAATGCAACTATGAGGCTATGTGGTACCATATAAGTGCTTCCCTATAGGTACAGTCTGCCCATCCCATACCTATGGTCTTCCCAGTTCGTAGGCACGTTCTGCCCGGTCTGAAGGTGCTGTAATGTAATGTAACTGCTGTCAGATAGGTACAGCCTACTCGTTCCATAGGTACAGTCTACCCGGCTCAAAGGCATGATAATATAATGTAACTTATACCCTGTAGGTACAGCTTGTCCGTCCCATAGGTATGGTCTGCCTGGCCCAAAGGCACAGTAATAGTAATCCGAAAGTAGGCTCCAAAACCCTGCAGTGTTAGTGTCTGCTGAGGCCAAAACCAGCTCATAGGTAGCAACAAGACAAAAAAACAACACAATAATATAACGTAATCACAGGTGACCTTAATACAATCATAACATGTTCTTCTAGGCCTCTAAGTAAGGAATAGAGTGTTGTTGATAGTCGTTATATCAAGTTGTGGGGTAAAACTCAATACTATAAGGCCACTAGTTGACCAATGGAATTACACATGCTATACATGCTCTGGCCTTAAAGGTCATGGCAGAAAGTTCAAAAGAAGCCTTAACATACCTTTCAACTGAAGCCCCAAAGGTGTTGCTTGAAGCTTGACCAACCAATGTAATGCAACAAATATGAGAATCAACAAGGCTGCAGGAACGAGCCATAACCAATCGATAAGTCATCAATGTCACACTCACAACCATCCAAGTACAAAGCATAAAATGAGGCTAATAACAATAATATATAGCTGTTGAATCCAACAACAATATGCTAACCACATGTCGAAGGAGCGACGAGCTCCCGAGGCACTATTTCAAGGCATAGTTCACGTTGTTCAATTCAACAACCATCTTACGTGACTCTGATAAGAACTAATACAACCTCAAATCCCTCCATAACCTTAACACCATCAGTAAATAACAATAATAACTAATCTTAACAAGACAAAGGGGCTGCCCGGAGCCACGGTATCCAAACAACGCTTCGTGGCTCCAAAATCTATAAAAATAATACTAGAACATGCAATTATGAAAGAGGGTCGTAGGGGAAAGATTTAATTTATCAGAACCTTTGAAATACCAAGCTAAACTATCTTCCTCCTTGAAGTAACAACAACCTAAGCCAAAAGCAACAAGAAACTACTACAAGTCATCGGCAACTACAATTTTTCGTAACTAGAAGATTAGAATCTCGATTGAACAAATAGATAAGTGTATGGGATCCTTACCTTGACAATATAACTCCATATCTAGTGCAACATACTAAATAAATAGCTTCTATCTCTCTGCCACAACACCCATGAAGATACACCACAAAATTGACGGGGCAAACTATACCAAAATGACGAGCTCGTTATGTAAAGCAACTTTCGTTAAACTTCCGATTTGAAAGAATAAATATCCATGGAGAATTGAGGGACTTTCCTTCTTATTTTATATGAATTTTGGTTGATTTTTATAAGTTAAAATGAATCTAAATTATCTTATATAAAGCTAAACCGACATAGGGACTAGGGGCCACCTTGACGTTCGTGCTTGTGCAGTCTTGCAAAAATGCGAATATCTCTTTATTCGAAAGTCGTATGGACAAATGTTTTAGTGTGTTGGAAACTAAACTCGTATTCCTTCAATTTGGTTTGTCGGGGACCTTCTAACTCTTTATATATTAGGATAAAATCTTTGAGACTTTTTACCAAAAATTTTTAGAGAATTTCTTAACGACATTTACAATAACTTTCCCCGACTTTTATTTTGTAACTTGCTTGACTTCAAAACTTAATATACAACTATTGTGAATTTAAAATACCTTATAAAACATTCTTCCTAAAGTCTTAAGGTCTTAGTATTATTCTAAAATTATGAGTTAATCCAACGTTCAAACGGGTGGGGTGTTATATTCTCCCTCCTTAGGAACATTCATCCTCGAATGATGATAATATACGTGGTATCATAGGAAACAATGCAAGAACACATATAATACAATAATGTAATTCAAGTACTCTATGGGTCTACTATCTTTCTATTCCTAACATCATCTAAAGGAGTGAACAAACAAAGATATCTGGACTTTGTGTCTTCTTTAGCTTCCCATGCCATTTCCTGATATTATGGTCCCACCACAACACTTTCACTGAAGCTGTATCCTTATTCTGCAATCTCTTAATCTGGCGGTCTACAATGACAACTAGGACTTCTTTTTAAGATAATTCCTCTAAAATTTGAACATCTGTCATTAGTATTATATGTGTTTGATCTACAATAAACATCTATAACATAGTAACATGAAATACTGGGTACACTGCCTCTAACTCTAAAGGTAACTCTAGTTGGTAAGTAACTTTGTATATTTATCACACAATACGGTAAGGTCTAATATATCGAGGGCTCAGCTTGCCCTTCCTGCCAAATTGCATAATACTCTTTATTGGCAAAACTTTCAAAAAGACTTAATTGTCAATATTGAACTTTAAGTCCCATTTATTAACATCTCAATATGATTTATGGTGGCTCTGAGTTATCAACAATTTTTCTCTGATCAGCTTAAACTTTTTCACGGACTATTATACTACATAGGTCACAGCAACCCTAACTCTCCAATCTCGAACTAACCAAGAGGGGATCGGCATTTATGCCCATATAAATCCTAGCATGGTGCCTTACCAATGCCTTAATGATAGTTGTTATTATAAGAAAACTCAATAAGTGACAAGTTATCATCCCAGTTCCCACTGAAATCTAGCACACATGTCCATAACATATCTTCAAGCATCTAGATCATACATTTGGCTTGGCCATTCGTCTATGAATGAAAATTTGAACTATGATTAACCTGAGTCCTCACACCTTTCTGGAAAGATCTCCAAAATTGTGTTGCAAACAAGGCGTCACTATCTGAAATAATCGATATTGGACACCATAAAGTTTGACTATTTCTCTAATGTACAGTCTGACATACTCCTCAGCTTAGAATGTGGCCTTGACTTGCATAAAATGGCCAATTTGATCAACCTATCAACAATCACCCAAATAGAATTGAACTTCCATCACAAATAAGGCAAACTTGTGACAAAATCCATATTTACAGCCTCCCACTTCCACAATGGAATAACTATCTCCTGAGTCAGCCCACTAGGTTTTTGATGCTTTACCTCTACCTGCTAACTATTTGGGTACTATCAATGAAATTATCTATGTCCCTCTTTATCCCAGCCACCAATAAATCTTGTTAATATCATAATACATTTTTGGGGTACTATGTGAATAAAGTAACAAAAATGGTGTGTCATAACCTGTTGTCAAAGCCCTGCAACATCTAGAAAACATAACTGATATTTGAATATGAGGACACCATCTCTTGCTATATCCAAGGCTAAAGACTCGTGTTGCTGAGCGTTGCCTCTGAGCTGCTTTAAGCTGGGATCCTTGTTTTGTTGTGCCTACACCTACACAATAAAAGGTGATACTATTGTGTCCTAAACTGTGACCCTAGTATCATCGGAGTATAATAATCTAACCCCTAAACTAGCTAGCTGATGTAGCTCCCGGGCTATCTCCTGCTTATCAGCTCCCAAATATGATAGAATTCTCATAGACTTACGACTGATGGCATCCGCTACTATATTGGCTTTACCTGAATGATTTAAGATGTCCATATCATAGTATTTTAGCAATTCAAGCCATCGGTGCTATCACAGGTTCAACTCTTTCAGTCTAAAAATATATTGGGGGCTCTTATGACCTATATGAATATCAACATTAAAGATATATAAGTAATGCCTCCAAATTTTCAAGGCATCAATAAAAGCTGCCAACTCTAAATTATGGGTCAGGCAGTTCTTCTTATTCTTATTTAACTGTTTAGAAGCATAAGCAATTACCCTTCCATGTTACGATAAAAAAAACCAGCCTAATGCTTGAAGCATCACAATACATTGCATATCTCTCTGGACCTTCTCGTGAGGTTAGAATTGGTGCTGAAGTCAATATATCTTTCAGCTCTAGAAAACTCTGCTAGCAAGTTGTGGTCTACTAAAACTTAGCTGCTCTCTAAGTCATCTTTATAAAGGGCGCTGAAAGTGAAGAAAATTCTTCAATAAACCTTGTGTAATTTCTTGCTAATCCCAGAAAGATACAAACTTATGTCATGGTCGTGGGTCTAGGCCGAGTCTTCACAGCCTCAATCATTTGTAAGTCAACCCGAATACTAGTATCTGATACAATAAGGCCCAAAAAGGTCATATAATGCAACCAGAACTCACACTTTGGAAGCTTAGAATACAACCTCTGATCTCAGACTACCTAAAGCACTTCTCAGATATGGTCTCTATGCTCGGTCTTTGAATGAGATATACCAATATCATCAATAAACACAATGACAACAAGTCTAAGAACAACCTGGAGATACTATTAATCAAGTCCATAAATACTGTTAGGGCATTCGTTAACTCGAAAGACATCACAAGAAACTCAAAATGGCCATATCTGAGCCTGAAGGTTGTATTTGGAATATCACTCTCTCAAAGAAGTAAATGGTTGTACCCTGAATGTAAATAAATCTTTGAGAAGCATCAAGCATCCTGTAGTTGGTAAAAAAAACATCAATCCTTAGTAGTGGATATTTGTTCTTTATCGTCACCTTGTTCAATTTTTGGTAGTCTACACACTTTTTGTAATGAGCCGTCTTTCTTCCATACAAATAACACTGGTGTACCCCATGGTGACGCACTAGGACTTATGAAGCCCTTATCTTATAAATCTTTCAGTAGTTCATTCAATTCTATTGGTGTTATTCTATATAGGGAAATTGATATCAGATGGGCATCTGGTAATGTAGCGATATCAAAATCAACCTCTCATTCTAGGGGAATACCAAGAAGCTCGTCTAGAAACTCATTAGCCACTGGAATAAACTAAAGAGTCGGTGTCTCAATGTCAATATCTTGAACTTGAATAATATGGTAAATGCAGCCTCTAGTGATCATTTTCTTTGCTTTAAGATAGGGAATAAACTTGCTTTTTGGCGTTGCTGCATTACCCTTCAACTCCTGAACTACTTCCCCTAGAAAGTGGAATCTAACAGTCTTCACTCAACAATCAATATTGGCGTAACAATATGCCATCCAATCCATGCCCATAATAATATCAATGTCAAGCATCTCTAACTCTATCAGGTATGTAAAGGTCTGATGGCCAGTAATCTCTACCATACAATCGCAATAAACCCTCATTGTGATAATAAAGTTGCCAACTAGGGTAGATACAATAAAAAGGTCATTGCAATAGCTCTGATACTATACACAACTTCCCGACAAATGATGGGGTAACATACGATAATGTGGATCCTGGATCTATCAAAACATAAACACAGTAGGAGCAACCATATAATATACATGTCACAACATATGGAAACGACTATGGATCCTGATGACCTGTAGTGCATATGTGAAATTCGGGCCACTACTAGAACTAGATGCTCCCTCTTGGTCTCGACCTCTACCTGATGAAATCTAGGAACCGTGATCTATAAGGTATACTATGATAGATAACCATGTTGCTGATCTATCTATATGTCCTGAACCTTGCTGGTCCCTAAACATACAATATCTTTGTATATGACCCTCTTGGCCACAAAAATAGCATATTGTAGATCCCTAACGTCATCTCTCGACATGTGTTTATTGCATGTATCACAATATAGCACAGCTGATCAAAACTGATGTGGGACTCTTTGCTGCTATAAGCCCGATGCTCGTGAGCTCTCACCCGAACCTGATTGTCCCTGGTGATCAAACTTGATACCCTAGGACTTCTGTAGTGGAGTCCTAGGTGGTATTTTTGAATACCGAGGTTTGGAGCTACCCTGAATCTCCATCTGAAACTGGTGGGCCTAACCCTTTTCTATGTTCCCTCTCGAACCTCTTAGTCATATACTACTAATATCGAAGCACCTCTATATTCTGTGCACTGATTTGAATCTGTGACATGTCCATGTCATCATTATGTATGGTTTTTGTACAATCCCAATAACAATCATGAGCATAAGAACTCAACCCTTATGACTCAGTTCTATTGCACGATTTGAGCAACAAAAATGGTAACTTTCCTGAACAATGTTTGTAGCTTCCTGGTTATAAAATGTGGTGCACAACACATTTATAAACACGAATCTACTAGACACGGCTTGCAGACTACCTAGGATACGACATTGCTCTTATACAAAATTTGTCACGCCCCAAACTAGAGGGTCGCAACTTGCACCTGCTGCCAAAACATAGGCCAAAGCTAACCCTGCTGAACCATTTGCCCATGGCGCATAGCACCCACACACAATCAAGAAAAAAAACTAGTATATCTTGGCATTAAAATCAACCTCGACCAGCAAGGCCCCTGTCAATATCTCTAGAAAGAAAATAGCTACTCCCAATAGTTCATATAAAGCAATAATCAGGTAGCACATAAGTCCTATTTGTGCTGTCGAGACCGCCATGATATCTAGGAAAGCATAAATGCTATGCGAGCTGTCAAGGCCACCATTATATCTATATAAAAAATGAAAACATGTATATATAATGTAAACTAGGCCAATGAGCTGCTAAATTGCCAATAAAACAATAACAAGGCCCAATTGGCTAACAAGCTACAACTAATAAACATATAAGGACCAAATTAGTAGCCTGCAAGCCTCTATGAATACAATAGTTTGTGAGACAGCGACCCAACCTACCCAATAACTATAAACAGCAAAAAGGCAAACCTCTAAGACTCTAGCGATCGCTAAAAGAAAAGAAGTCAACCAACCCGCTGAAAGCTCGGCTATGCTACCTAATAGGTCTGTCTGATCATTGGTCAGAACCTATAGGCATAAATGCAGTGCCCCCAGACAATGGGATGTCAGTACAAAATAATGTACCAAGCATGTAAGGTACACATAAAACTGAAACTGAAGTGTAGGGAGTGAACTAAAGGTCAGGATTAAAAAAGAAGTACAATAACTTACCTTCCTGCAATAAGATACTATCTAAAGAACATAGCAAACAATAACCTTACATGGCTCCTATAAGCCCATCAGGTACAAACAACATACAATTTCCATAAGTCCTAGTAGGCTCAAACAGTCGCTAAATACCCATACTGGCCCCCTTACCTTGACCCTAGTGATAATCCGATCTAAATTGTCTGACTGTACATGTGTCATGAATTAGTGCAACTCTGAGGCTCTGTGGTACCATATAAGTGCTTCCCTATAGATACAGCCTGCCCGTATTATAGGTATGGTCTGCGTGGCATCTTGGCCCATAAGCACGGTCTTCCCAGCCTATAAGCACGGTCTTCCCAGCCTATAGGCATGGTTTTCCCAGCCTAAAGGCATCGTAATATAATATAACTGTTATCCCATAGGTACAGCCTGCCCATCTTATAGGTACTGTCTACCTGGCCTAAAGGCACGATAATATAAGATAATTGCTTCCTCATAGGTACAACCTGCCCATCCCATATGTACAATATGCTCAGCCTGAAGGCACGGTAATAGTAATCAGAAAGTAGGCTCTAAAACCCTGCAGTGTCAGTGTTTGCTTTGGCCAAAACAAGCTCATAGGTGGCAGCAAGATGATAAAAACAATACAATAATATCATGTAATCACAGGTGACTTTAATACAATCATAACATGCTCTTCTAGGCCTCTAAGTAAGGAAGAGAGTGTTGTTGATAGTCGCTATATCATGTGTGAGGTAATACTCAATACTATAAGTCCACTAATTGAACAATGACATTAGACATGCTATACCTGCTTTGGCTTTAAAGGTCATGCAAGAAAGTTAAAAGGAAGCCTTAACATACCTTTCAACTGAAGCCCCAAAGGTATTGCTTGAAGCTTGACCAACCAATGTAATGCAACAAATGTGAGAATCAACAATGCTGAAGGAACGAGCCATAACCAATCGATAAGGCATCAATGTCACACTCACAACCATCCAAGTCCAAAGTATAACATGAGTCTAATAACAATAATAAACAGCTGCTAAATCCAACAACAATATGCTAACCACATCTCGAAGGAGCAACGAGCTCCTCAGGCACTATTTCAAGGTGTACTTCACATCGTTCAATCCAACAACCATCTTACGTGACTCTGATAAGAACTAAACAAACCTCCAATCCCTCCAGAACCTTAAAACCATCAATAAATAACAATAAAAACTAATCTTACCAAGACAAAGGGCCTGCCCGGAGCCACAGTATCTAAACAGTGCTTTGTGGCACTAAAATCTATAAAAACAATATTAGAACATGGAATTATGAAGGAGGGTCATAGGGGAAATATTTCCTTTATAAAAATCTTTAAAATACCAAGCTAAGCAATCTTCCTCCTTGAAGTAACAACATCCGAAGCCAATATCAACAAGAAACTACTCAAGTCATTGGCAACTATAACTTTTCATAACTAGAAGCTTAGAATCTCGATTGAATAAATAGATAACTGTACGGGATCCTTACCTTGCCAATATAACTCTATATCTACTTCAATATACTAAATAAACAGCTTCTATCTCGCTGCCACAACACCCATGAAGATAGACACAAAATTGATGGGGCAAACTATACCAAAATGACGAACTCGCTAGGTAGAGCAACTTTCGTTAAACTTCCGATTTACTCACGCTATATTGCTGGATCGGGCTTTTGCATTGAAAGAATCAATATCCATGGAGAATTTAGTGACTTTCCTTATAATTTTATAAGAATTTTGGTTGATTTTTATGAGTTAAACCGAAGCTAAAACATCTTATATAAAGTTAAACCGACATAGGGGCTAGGGGCCCACCTTGACGTACTTGCTTGTACAGTCTTGCAAAAACGCAAATATTTCTTTATTCGGAAGCCATATGGATGAATGGTTTAGTGTGTTGGAAACTAGACTCGTAGACCTAAAGTTTCGTAGGTTGGGAGACTTCTAACTCTTTATATATTGGAAGAAATATTTGCGACATTTGACCAAAGTTTCAGAGAATTTTTTAACGACATTTACAATAACTTTCCCCGACTTTTACTTTGCAACTTGCTTGACTTCAAAACTTAATATAAAACCATTGTTCATTTAAAATACCTCATAAAACAGTCTTTCTAACTTCTTAAGCTCTTAATCCTATCCTAAAAGTATGATTTAATCCAACGTTCAAATGGTTGGGGTGTTAAATAGAAAGACATAGTTCATCTTAACATTGATTTTTGATTTGAAAAGATTATATCACTCTTATACTCAATTCGAGGGTCATTTATGGATCTTTTCTTTATGTACTTTTCTATTGATGAAATTGAGGCACAATTCTAGGTGGCTTAAGGGATAAATTCCAGGTTTTTTTACTTTATGCATATATTGATGAGCTCCGATGGCTCGATGGATATTTCTTGGTTTTATTTTTCTACATCATCTACATACTGCATCGCATCATTCCATATTGCATGGAATCCTTCAAGTATAATTATATTTCATGTATTATTATTATTATCTTCACTTTATCCCTACAATATTTGAGATTTCTAGGTTAGCTTCTGATATATAGTTACATCCATGCCTTTTATATTATATATTATCTTCTTAGATCAATTAGCCTATGATGCCTACTGATTACCCCATGTTTAGGTACTCATACTACACTTTTGTATCTTTTTATGATGCAGCACCCAGTATGAGTCACCCTTGTTGATCTCCTACTAATTTATGCATCCATGTTGTTCGGATCGTGGTGAGCTCTTGGCATCCGAAGACTTACTACTTTCCATCTTGTATCTATTGTCCATTTTGGTATCTGCCTGATAGTTGCATATTATTTTACCTTACTCTCATACTCTTAGAGGTTCTTGTATAGGTAACTCCAAGTCCGGGGTTAGTATCTTGTATATTTTATCTTCCCTCTATTTATGTAGGGCCTATGGTTGTATTTTTTGTACCTTCTATGTATATATCTATGCAGTGTGCCCCATTCATTCCTTATAAACGCTGTTTATTAATTATATTTGTAATTACTTTATTTTATATCTTGAATTAGGCTTACCTAAGAGAGGGTTATAGTAGGTGCCATCATGGCTCGATTTTAGGTCATGATAGTGTGGTATTAGAACTTTAGATTCACCGGTCTTACCAGTACAAAACAAGTGCTTAGTAGAGTCTCGCAGATTAGTACAACAACGTTCGTATCCTATCTGCGGGAGGCTATATGGCATTCTTAGGAAAATTTCACCTTTTTGATTCCCTATCATGTGTTATTGACTCTATGAACTTCTAAATTTTGTTTGTTTCATTTTTTATTATATGGTTAGGACGAGATCATCCATTAGCAAGGGCAAGGCTTCTGCACCTATATGTAAGGCCTCGACTAGGGGTCGAAGGATAGGTTGACCTAGAACCGAGGCAGGGCATGAGTTGTTGTGCCAACTTGAGGCAAGGCTAAAGAGTTACCACCAGAGCCAGAGGTAGAGATTAAGGATCTACAACATTAGCTGGACGGTGTTGGGCCAGCCCCACCTCAAATGGGATTTGTAGCTATGCCACTTCTCCAGAATACCATGGTTAGGATCCTTAGCTATATAGAGGGTATGTCACAGGTAAGGACTTTGAATGGCACTCTGAGTGGTTTTCAGGATAGAGATGAGGCACAGACTTCATCCCAGGCAACGATACAGGGTATACAGGGTTCAAGAGCATAGCTTGCTACTGTAGCTCCCCATTTAGAGGTCTTGCCAGTACCAGTTATTTCTCAACCTATTGCAGCTAGGCCAACTATGTCTTTGGAGGAGAAGAAAATGCTTGGTAAATTTATCAAATTGTGTCCTCTGAGGTTCTTAGGTGCTCTGAGAGAGTATGCTCATAAGTTTCTAGTGAGTTATCAGGTGAGGTTACATAACCTCAGCCTAGTAGAATCACACGGGTTAGATTACACTCTATTTCAAATTGAGTTGCCAATTAAGCAGTGGTGAAGATCTTAACTTGAGTGTAGGCTAGCTCGATCACCTTTTATGACTTAAGCTCAGCTCTCTGAGGATTTCTTGGAAAAGTATATGCCTCACAGCATGAGAGAAAGGTTGAGGTATGAGTTCATGAATCTTTAGCAGGGTTCAATATCTATTTTAGAGTATGAGGTATGATTCCACGAGCTAGATAGGAATGCCATTTTGATTATGATGATAGAGCATGAGCATGATTGAAAATTTGTAAAATGGTTGAATTTACCACTCCATTTGGCAATAGAGCAGCTAATGGAATTCGGATCTACTTTATTTTAGGTTGTTGATCATTTCTAGACTATTTAGGGGATACGTTATGAGGCTTATGGAGACAGCAATAAGAGGCCCCACAGTTAGGGTGGTTATAGTGGTTCTCAATCTCAAGGTAGGGGCTTTCTTAGTAGAAGTTAGCCTCAACACTTCTAGCCTAGTAGGCCCATTCAGACATTGATACACATTTTAGAGGGTGGTTATTTGAATTATAGTGGTCAGAATAATTAGGGTTCAGGTCAGACTTCACAGGGTTTGCATTTTGAGTATTCAGGCTATAGTGACCAATTTGGTTAAATTGGGTTTTCTCATTAGGGTGCATCTGGTAGAGGTTGCTATGAGTGTAGGGAGTTAGGGCACTTTGCTACGGATTGTCCCAGGTTCGGGCATGGCAGGCAGCAAGGTCATCAGGTTTTGTCCCTCGGAGTTCTAGTGCCACTAGTCAGAGGTGGTGCACAGGGTAGTAGGGGTGGTCCAAAGGTTGATATAGGTGTTTCTCATCCAGGTAGGTCAAGTAGCCATAGAGAACATATCTATATGTATGCTTTTCTGGGTAAGCGAGAGGCAGAGGCTTCAGGTACCGTCATCACAAGTACGATCTCAGTTTTTCATCAACCAGCTAATACATTATTTGATCTGGGGTCTACATATTCTTATGTGTCTGCTTACTTTGCTACTCATCTGGAGTTATTATATGAGTCTTTGCATGTACCTATGCATGTAGCTACTCTTATAGGTGATTCTTTAGTAGTGGATCGAGTGTATCGGTCTTGTATGGTGACTTTCTTTGGGTATGACACTTGGGTAGACCTTTTTATCTTGCTTATATTCATGATACTAGTGCCGACATTCCTTCACTTGAATTAGTTCCTATGGTTTGCGAGTATTTAGATGTGTTTCCTACTGATTTACCTAGTCTTCTGCCTGATCGTGACATTGACTTTGACATTCATATTGAGTTAGGCACTTAGCCTATTTATGTTCCACCATATCATATGGCACCACTGAGTTGAGGGAGTTAAAGGAATAAATTTAGGATCTTTTGAGTAAGGGGTTTATCAGGCCTAATGTTTCTCTATTGGGTGCTCATGTTCTATTTGTGAAGAAGAACGATGGCTCCTTACAGATGTGTATTAACTACCAACAACTGAATTAGTTGACTATTTAGAATTGGTATTCGATGCCACATATTGATGACTTATTTGATCAGCTACAGGGTACAATGGTGTTTTTTAAGACATGTTTGATGTCAGGATACCACCAGTTGAGGATCAGGGCTACAGACATTTTCTAAAGACTGCCTTTAGGAATCATTACGGCCACTATAAGTTCCTAGTTATATCTTTTGGTTTGACTAATGGCCCAGCAATATTTATGGAATTGATGAACCGTGTGTTTAGGGCTTATTTGGATTCTTCTTTCATAGTGTTATTGACGACATCTTAGTCTACTTGAGGAGTAGAAAGGAGCATGAGCAATATTTGAGAGTTGTGCTTCTGATTTTGCTGCATCAGCAGTTGTATGCCATGTTCTCTAAGTGTGAGTTTTGGCTTGAGTCGGTGGCATTTTTTTGGCATGTGGTGTCCAAGGATGGGATTATGATAGATACAACTAAGATTGAGGTAGTTCGTTATTAGGCTAGGCCCACTTCTCCTACCAAGGTTTGTAGTATTATCAAGTTATCAGATTACAAAAGATGGTTTATGGAGGGGTTTTGTTTAATTGCAGTTCCTTTGACTAGATTAACCCAGATGAATGTCCCTTTCTAGTGGTCCAGTGAATTTGAGGCAGGCATTCTGAAGCTCAAGGCCTTGTTGACTTTAGCTGAAATTCTAACTCTTCCTGTTGTAGGCCAGGGGTTTACGGTTTATTGTGATGCTTTAAGAGTAGGTTTGGGTTGTGTGTTGATGCAGTAAGGCAAGGTTATTGCATATGCTTCCAGGAAGCTGAAGGTCTATGATAACAACTACCCCACTCATGACTTGGAGTTAGCGGTGGTAGTCTTCACATTGAAGATTTTGAGGCACTATATTTATGGAGTTCATTGTGAGATCTCCACTTACTATTGTAGTCTTTAGTACATCTTCAGCCAAAAATACCTTAATTTGAGAAAACATAGGTGGTTGGAGTTACTTAACAACTATGAAATTTTAAGTTCCTATCATCCGGGCAAGGTAAATATGGTGGCAGATGCTTTGAGATGGAAGGCGGTGATTATGTTGAGTTTGGAATTCCTAGTGGCTAAGGAGTGACCTTTGACTTTGGACATCCAGTCCTTAGCTAACAGGTTTGTTCAACTTGATATCTTTGAGCCCGGGCAAGTTCTTGCTTTTGTAGAGGCTAGGTCTATGTTTTTAGAGTAGATTCGGGCACAATAGCTTGAGGATGTGTGATTGAGGATGATTTAGGATAAAGTGTTGAGTGGCGAGGCTAGGAAGGAGACCATAGATATAGAGGGTGTTCTAAGGATTGAGGGTCGTCTCTATGTTCCTAGAGTTGTAGATTTGGTTAGGTTTATTATGAAGGAGGCCCATTGTTCTAGACATTCTATCCATTCAGGGTCAGCGAAGAATTAGTATGACTTGAGGCAACACTACTGGTGGTGTATGATGAAGCGGGATAGAATAGTTTATTTCTAGATTCTTGAACTGTCAGCAGGTGAAGTACGAGTAGTAGATATTAGGTGGTTTAACCCAGACATTACCCATTCATGTCAGCAAGTAAAGTATGATCAGCAAAGATTTGGTGGTTTAACCCAGACACTACCCATTCATGAGTGAAGTGGGAGCGGATAGCTATGGACTTCGTGGTAGGCTTATGATGAATGCTCAAATCGTGCTCCCCAAAGTTGGGGGTCACGGCGATCGTGCAGCAAAACCAAATTTATAATCCCAGCGAGTCGAAGTTGTACCCAAGGGACTTGGAGTAGCTAAATAGATATTGTATTGAGTTGAGTTCAAAGTGAAAGTAAATGCTCAAAATAGAAAGTAAAATGATCGGGGAATTGGTATTTTGTCACTACAATCACAATTCAATTAAAAAGCAGTAAAATGAAAGCGGGTGTACCAAGTTGACTAGACGACTAGGGATGCATATCCGATGGGGATTTTATTATGGAATAGAGTGATTATCAATTCATACTTATTCTCACTTATTGACATAAGTAGCATTGGTCATGGGTAAGAATTGTTTATCTCTCGATCAACAATCTTATATCCGATGATCTCGGTTAGAGCATCATTGGGTTGATCAACAACAACCAATCTAAGCTTGGGGAGGTCACACTATCTCTAGCTTAGACCCTTAAATGGGTGATTCCATCGATAAGAGCTATCTCTAGTCTCAAATCTGAGTGGAGTCCCAAGTTCCCATTAGTAATTTCATATCTGAAACCATGAAACTCTTTCTCAAGCAATCAAATAGTCAAGCAATGAAAATTAATGTTTGCAACCACCAAGTTTAGGATTAAAACTTGGTGAAATTACTAGACCCATGTAAAATAAGAAATTATAAGCAAGAATAAATAATACCCACACCCATTTATTAAGACCCATCATCAACACACCCCTGGACAAGAGAAATGAGCCACTCATAGCAAAAGAGAAAGAGATACCAGTGGGTAAGTCAAAATCTCTTCCATTAGAGATGAATCTAAAGTTCTAGATTCAATTTGAGCACACAAGTGTTAACCAAGAGAATTAGATTAAAACCCTCTTCTCAATGGAGGTGAAAACTTAGTCTTAAAGAAAAAAGCTCTTTTGAATATTCAAGACTTAAGAAAGTTGTTTACAATTGTGCCTAAATAGTTCTTTTATAGTTTCCCAAAACGTCATTAAAAGTTAGGACAAAAATGCCCTGCGGGAGGTGTGCGGCGCGACGTGCGATTCGCACGTTGCTATGTGCGCGTCGCACACTTCCTTCAGTTAGACTAGTGACTCAGCTAACTTGGGAGCTTCATGCGAAGGGGTGCGGTCTGTACCTTGGGATGGGTGCATCGCACATCAACCGCACCCTTTAAAAGATTCTTCAGTGGCTTTTGTAGCTTCATGTGGAGGAGGTGCGGTTCGCACCTCGGCTTGTGCGTGTCGCACGGCCACCGCATCTCCAGTCAGAATCTTCAGCTTTTCCGAATGCTTTACACTTAACTTCTTTTTGAGCTCCTTTTGGGTCCATATCCTTGTTTTTCATCTTTTATCAAAAGTACCTGCATAGACATCAATAAAGGCCATAAGAACCTCTAAATCTATTCAAAACATATTAATAATTCATGGATATAGGCTCAATAAGTTGGTAGATTACCGACTTATCGAACCCCCAAACTTGAACTATTGCTTGTCCTCACACAAGATTCTCACAATACAATGAATGAATTAGTTTCTAGGCTCAATCAAGGCACAAAAGACTACTTTACACTAAAAATTAAGAAAAAGAAAAAGATAAAGACTCAAACAAAAAACTCAACTACTATGCTCATCTCAATTTGAACCGCCACAAATTTAAGTCAGTTGGTCATTTCAAAATCTTTTCCAAAAGGAAATCATTTCTCATTCAAAATCAAGGGAATTTTGCCATTCAAAACAAGACATTTAAGCCTCTCAACTCATTGGCATGGATTGTCAAGGTCTGCCTCAAGATTCGCCACACAACTTATCTCATTCATTCCCCTCTATTAAAATAAAGACTCTATGTTTCAATTCGAGTGAATGATGCCACTCACCACAAGAGAGAATCCCACTCACAATCATTCAATTCACAAACAACGGGATTATAGGAGAACCAAGAAGACTCTCACTCTCTCAAGGAAGTTCAAGAGCATACGCGTCGAACCATAGCCTTACGCTTCATGTATATCGCCATTAATGTAGGGTAGCCAATCTCGGAATCACCAAGGACTTGCGGGTTGCGATTTTGGCTAGGGCTAAGGTGAGGATATCATTTGGTTCAAGTGACTACACCTCTCTAATTCTCTTTGTTCTCATTTAGAACACCGCCCACATTTTCCAATTTCAACTTCACCTTATTCCTCCCTCACACAACCCAAGATTTCTCCTTTTTACTCATGATCATTCAAACTCATTATACCTTCACTTGGTAGCACCTATTTTTGCTTTTTAATTTGCTCATTGGATTGATCTTTTGGAGTAATTCTCAATTTGAAATTAAGGTTCTACCTTGCACTTGAAGTGCACTTTTTTTCTTCTCCTTATTTGATCACATGCACCCCCAAACTTAGGCATTTTTCTATGTTATCTTTCGCTCCCACCCCTAAACTTAGGCTTTTAGCCTACATTTAATTTTCAAGAAATTAGGGAGGATGGGTGCCAAAATAGAGATTCCAAAAAGGTCAAGGTGTTAACAAGGTGCCAAAGACCGGTCATAAGCTGAAAGGGGTTCACTAGGATTTGATGTCAAGGAAAGTCATTTGGGTGAAATGGCAATAAAAAAGGGCCTAAGGTCATCTTTCAAGATCGGTCACACCTAGAATTTTGCCTTGAATAACATTCGGGACAAGTTTTAGATGACACTTATGTACGAGAATCAAGGTAAAGCCTCACCACACAAGACATCATGCCACAAGACCTCTTTCATTAGTCTCACAATAAATTGGGGCAAATGATTATTGACAAGCTATTTTGAGTTCATTACACACTCGTTTGTGAGTCAATCAAGACAAAGCGAGAGTGTGCAAGTCATGACAAGAGAATGTTTTCCTCAAAAATTCATTTCCCTTCTTCCTTTTATTTTCAAAACAATTTGCCAAGAGAAATTTTTTAGTGGGCCCATTTTGAGACAAGCAACTACGAACTCAATTCTAAACTAAAACTTGCATTTTCCCTTAAGAAAGTCACCTCTCAATCTATCATAAGGAAACACCAACCCGGTTTGACGCATAAAATAAAAGAAAATATCAAAACTTTTGCTCCTTGGTAAAGAACCATGGTATTAAGAAAACCCTCAAAGTTTATTTCTAAACTACTATTAACACGGCGATAACCAAATTCGCGCTTATGATTCATTCAAGAACAAGCCTCGGCGTAGGCATTTAGCGCATTTGCAAGGCACGGGTAGTGGAATAATGGGGCATATAAGACTAACCCGTCACATAATCAACAAAAATCAAGCCCGATGAGGGCACAAATAAGCTCAAGTAAAACTGAAACATAATCCAAAGGCCTGGTGAGGGCAATGTCAACACAACAAGCATTATGATGTCAATAGTTACAGGCTCCCCCAAACCTAAAGCAATCATAGCCTCGATGCATAAAAATTTATACAAATAAGAATGATGCCAAAAACTCCCTGAGTAGGCTAATGATTATGATTGCGCCTCCTTGAATAGAACCGAAATATGCATGATGATGATGATGAATCTGATGTAATAGAGGCAGGATCCATAGAAGGCTCATTCCCGTGTACCTTTTCTATGTCGTACACCCCCCTCCTGGCATGCTGCATCAGCCTGTAGCCTGTGGCCCAGGAACGACAAGGGTCCATAGAGGTCTACCCCTCTACCACATACAAAACCGTGCAATCTCAAGTGTAGCTCAAAACTCAGAATCTCGTAGTACATGCCCTTCTTCGACCTGGGTCTAATACAGTAGTCATGTATCAATAACCCTCATCAAGGGTGCCCGGAGGATATCCGGGTCTAAAACAGTAGTCCAATCTCAATAACCCTTATAAAAGGGTGCCCGGAGTATTTCCGGGTCTAAATTAGAAATCAAGTGTAAAAATCCCTAAACAGGGTGCCTGGCTCATATCCGGGTCTAAATCCATAGAAAAATAATATCTAGTCCTATGGTCCAGCTGAGCCTAGTATCAAGATGAAAACTAGTAATCAAATCATCTTAGTATCCTCTCTACTCTGAGAGGTTTCATAAAAGAGAGTTTCAAAATCCTATCAAAGTCACATTACCAAAAACGAGCCCTCGAGGCCATGCAATATTTAGAAAATAATTTATAGTAGGCCAGAAGCCAAATAAGTTGTCAAACATATAGGGAAACCTTTTCATGTATGATATGCTCGCAAACAATAGAGTTGTCCAAAATGGCTCACAAATATTTCCTATCGGCCCTGCACAGGCTCAATAGCTCTACAACAGTCATAACCAGCCTAAAATAAAAGCTCTATGTCTGGGACTCACAGACATTCCCAAATAACCCACCACCTATGTTCCAGAGTCAATACAAGGCCACACAGGACCACAGGGGTAATATACTATACTGATATGAATACTAAAATCAACGTATGATATAAATGGACAGAAAGATGGGCACAGTCTGGTGTACCAACCTAAACCAACCCACCTAAGGATACTAATTAATGCAGTTATATCCTATATACGCAGAGTCTAGGTAGGGAAAGCCATAACCTACAGGTCATCCGATGACTAGCTGTGGGAACGGCGTCGTGCAGGCTCAAACTACTCCGAGAAGCTCCAAATTGTGAAACCACTATAAATACAATAATCTATACGTCAAGACAATACTAACGATACCCATAATGCCATAAACATAACCGGGTTGAAATCTGGGTCACAAATGGGCTTATGGGACTCATAACCCGAAACCAGAAACGAAAAATACACATGTGTTCCTTACCGTCCCGGGGGCACATGCTCAAAAATTGAGCCGAAACAGAAAATGATTGGGCTCCAAAACAGCCCATCAATTAAGGAATTAAAGAAGGGAAAATTCAAGAAATAAATCTAGAAATTAATCAAAAGTTACTTACCACAACGAGAGAAACAAGCTAAGGAAGTGAAAACTCCGAACCCGCGAACATGCAAAGCTCAAGAGGGAAGTTTCTACAAGAAATTCCAAGCTTTAGGAATCATCAACAATGGGGATTTGCAACAATGGAGAAGAAGGAACTTACCAAGGACAAGGAAGAGCTAAAATCTCACTACTAAATGGATTCCCCAAAGCTATGAACTGGTGGAAGCAATTTGGTAGAGAGAATTATCAAATCGGAGTTGGAAAAGTATAAGAACAAAGGGGAAAGGAATTTTATAGCTACTGGCCGCAGGGCAGCGCCATCGTGCAGGAGAGAGGCAAGGAGCCTCAGCGCCATTACGCCAACAGGGCGCCATCGCGCTGGCATGCAGGCAGGCATTGGAGCACTATCGCACTGGAACGACACCATCGACATTGATGGCACGCACAGGCTTAGTGCAATCACGCTGCCTGGGCTCCATTGCCGCTGAAGGTCTGACCTGCGATAGAAACCAGCAAAACTTAAAACTCTCACAGGGCAATCCATGCATATTTGAAACCCGATACTAAAAACCAATAGTGCTATTAGAGTGGAACGACATTTTGGACTCAATGAAATCAATGAAACTTCCATACGAGGTCATCTCGGAGGAATGTTGACCCAAGTCAACACTAGTTAACGCCAACCAAATATCTAAAATGAGCTTGGATCATCTAGAACCCAAACCAACTGACTAACTAACACAAACTCAACATTCCAGAGCTAATGAAGCTGACAAAATTTCCATTCGAGGACATTTTCTCCGAATGTTGACCAAAGTCAACCAAACAAGCCCAACTGGCTTGAAAACACAGAATGAAAGAGAATTCCAAGCTGAAAAGCTCCTAGATCCTGAAAAAAGGTCCAAATAGACCAAATTCCATGCTCCAAATCTAACGGAACCGACAAAATTTAATTCTGAGCATGTTCACCAAGGATGTTGACTGAAGTCAACAATTTCCAAAGTTAAAAGCTCTAAAACCAGGAATGGACAAAAAGACCAAACAAATGGCCCAGGCACCAAACTACCAGTCCCAGAAAGTCATAAATAACTTGGGGCCTCTACAGGAAAGCTCTAACGGTACAAGAAAGGCAAACACGCGTAAATGACCGGAAGGGTCATTACATGACTTTGGTCAACATTTCACCAAGATGATCTCTGGTGGTCATTTAGATTATTCTGTTGAGTCCGGAATGTCATTTCTAGTTGGGTAGCATATTTGGTTTATTCATGGTACTCCGAATGAATCCCGGGGGTCCTGTCAGAGAATAGGGAATTTAGTTGAGCTGCTGATACTGCTAGTGCTAGTGGAGCCGTTTCTACAGATCCTGGACTACTCCTGCAGTGAGCTGGCCGCACTGATGAAGGCTGGTGACATCTGGAGAGGATTGTTCTTGCGAAGCTTTACCGCTCCTATATTGTTGCTCTAGTAGGTGGAATTCTGCTCCTGCAGAGGGTGCACTATGCCTCGGTCCTCTCCTACGAACTTTATCAGTCGCTACAGGCTTGCACCTACGGAAGTTGGCTCGATCCATCAAAGCCTTAGGAGGTAGGTGGCCTCCACTCCTGGTGGGATTCCACCATTCCCGCAGCATTGCGCCTACGGCAAATTATCCGTAGGAGCGGCGATCGCGGATCTTTAAAGGTCTTCTCTTTTATTTAATTCCTAAGTTTTCAGACATTTCCAATGTCTTTGTGAGCTCGGTCAAGGAAAACTTCCATCAAGTGTTGGTAATTTCTTGAGCTAGTAAGTTAATTTTCTTTTCCTTTATGTCCTCTTACCCATTTTAGCATTCATTCCATGTTTTATTCACGAATTGGGTCTTGAATTCTTGATTTTTCCTCCATTAAAGTATGTTTTCCAGACTAATTGTGGTCCAAAATCTTTTTCTGTCTTGGTCCTTCTTCGGGGCATGCAATTCTTACCTCATTGAGAAGTTTTGTGAATTTTTCTATTTTTTTGACGGGTTTCGAGGGTCAATTTTTGACCCAATTTCTGGCTCAAATTGTAAAATATTAATATGGGTATCGTTACTCTCATGTTAATGCATACATTGTATATTTGATAGAGGGGCAGTGGTCAGAGGCTTTACGAAAGGGGAAGGCTTTTGTTTTATAGTTCGAGTTTGCCTTTTGTCCTTGAGATAGCTTACGACTTTCCTTCTTTAGACTTAGCTCAGTTAGATAGTATATTTTATAAGTTTTATGATCGATAGGGGATTTTTCTAGGTAGGATAGGTTCATATTGATTTTTGAATATATGGCCTATTTTGGGGACCTTAGAATAATATTTCTTATTAAGACTTAGTTTAGGTTGCTTGTTTCGTGTTAGGACTAGATTAGGGACCCCTAGCATACATCTAGGGGAGGATTTCATTGCAAAGTAGTTTTCTTTCACCGGTCCTTGTTATTATCTCTTTAGTTTTCCGTATTACCTTCTGTTGTGAGATTGTGGGACTGAGGTCGTGGTTTTGGACTGGCTGGACTCCAGGTTAGAGCAAATTTTTATGGAGGGTGGTTTTACCCTATTTGGTGTGTACACACACACACACACACACACACACACATATATATATATATATATATATATATATATATAATTATATTTATTATTAAAAGTTTGAAGGACCTTATAATGTGATTTGAACTTTTTGTCGTTCATTAAAAGACTCCACAACAGACAAGTCCTCTAATTATTATACCATTATATTTATCATATTAAATATTGATTATAATAAGTATTCAGATAAATAAATTAAAAGACTCCTAAATATATGGTAACATTCCTAAAAATATGGAAGACTTTTACTATTGCTTTTATTATTTTGCTTGTGTACGCACAAAAAAACATTAAAAGACTTTAATAACTTTTTTATTTACTAATAATTACTTTTATAAACATCTTTTATGTTATAAGCATATTTTATTTTTTTGGAGAAAAGTTAGAAACCCTAACTTTGGAATCAAGTCAGTTTTCTCCTATAAATAAAGGGTTTCCTTCATTGTAATTAATACCTCAAAAGAAATAAGATCTTCTCTCCCTCTCTAATATATTCTTCTTCATTATTAATTTATTATTTTATAATATTTTATTAATTTTAATGTTCTCATTCGTTATGTTGACTATTACAAATACTTCTTTAGGTACATACTAATGGAGTCCATCGCTTTACACCCATGCGATTATACAGTAAATATAATGTTGAGGTTAAAATTTATTTATTTATTTTATTATTTTGTTATGGTAAAATACTCTTTTTATAATAATGTTATTTTGTTTTTATTTTAAAATTACATGTCTTGTCCTGCAGGTTAAAGTTGATGGCCTTCGATCAAATCATGGATATACTTACGTGTTTGAGTTCATAAGTTTCGTAGAGTTTTAATCTTTATTTTTTTTTCTTTTTAATCTTTTGTTCTTTGTTAGTATGATATAAGAGTTGATTTTTATTTTTTGAGAAATTCTGGTACATTTTTTGTACAAAAAATATGTGTACAAAGTATTTGATGTAAGACTATCAGATGTTTTGTGCATATGTTGTAGGAGACTAATGAAAATTTAAGAAAACTATAAAATATGATTAAAGTGCATGTATTTATTTGTTCATGAAATTATACATTATTTTTCTATTTTTCCTGAAGAAGAACTACCTGTTTTATCGCATTTTCAGTTCCTTTTGAAAAGAAAAGGCAACTTCATTTTTAAAATGATTTTGACTTGAAATAAATTTGAAAACTTATGAAAATATCCAAATTTAATTAAAATAGAGTTGCCACTTAATTTTTCAGGAAAAATCAAGAAAACCTTTGAAAATATTCGAAAGATTTAAAACAGATAAAAATCTTTTGAATTTAAGAAATCCTATAATAAGAAGTTCATATTAACATTTTAGAAGGTTTTTAAGGCACTCAAAATATTCGCTAACACGCGCTAATCCGATTATTTTCTAACTTATTTCATTGGACTAATTTATGAAAAAATGGAAATTTATTAAGTAAAGAAAAACTCTTTTCATGAAGTATTTTTGTTTATGCCAAAAATAATAAGTGATTTTTCGAATGAAATTTGTAAATAAAACTTGGCGCAATTTCCTTAAGAATTAACAATGTTTCAAAACTTTAATAATGAAGAAATAAGCTTGCAAAAAATTACATGGTACTCCGATGAGGAAAATTAATTAAGTTAATTAAAAGAATGAGTGTTTTCACACCATGAAGTTGTATAAATAATTTAAAAGGGGAATAGGAGAAGTTGGGTTTAGGCACGTAGGCCCAGACCCCTACAAATGTCTGATTGGATTACTAATTTTTGGGTTCGTCCCATTATCCGCTCTGCTTCTTTTGACCTTCCCTGTATATTAGCTTCCATTGTGTGTAGAATTTCGGCCACACATTCTTCCTCGAACCTAGCAGTTTAGTCCCTTTTGGACCTTAGAAAAGGCTTGACTCGAATGCAACTAGGCCTCTTTGGCCCATCCTGAAGATGTAAGGGTAGAGTCCAAAATGGACTCAGACAGTTCATGTGCAAAGCAAATAAAGAAACAAGGATTAGTATTACTAAAAAGGGCCGAAACTTAACTCTGAAACATAAACAAAGATGGGTTATTTTTATGCCACAAAGAACCATTAAAACAAGATAAAGGAATGTCATGTATATCACATGAGATACGTAGATTGTGTGAACACCAAAATTGGAAACTAGAAGATTAATCAGAGATATACTGCATGTTTTAATGATTTTGAAAACTTCAACGGCTATAACATATTGGAACTGATTCCATCGTGATTTACAGAAAATTGAAACACACACACAAATAAAACCCACATTCACAAGAGTAGAACTACAGGTTCTCTAGTTCTAGATATAAACAAGATCAATCAAATAAAAATAGGGAAAATTAATCCTTAAAAGATCGTATAGAAATGGTAAAGATATGTCGAGCATTAAGCATGCTGATCTATTTGGTCTGAATTTTGAGCTTTGAAAGAATAATTTTTCACAAAGAAAGAGGAAAGGGTCTTGCTTTTTATACTTATACAGAGTGGGATACTTAGCTTAAACAAATGAGACAGCCCCACAAATATAACATAGAATTATGCTAGGTTATACTAAAAAAATCTGGAGACCTTTTAAAACTACAAACTTCATTAGAATACGAAAGAAAACACACAGGCAAATCATTTAGACTAAAGGAGAAGTAACTTCAACACAAACAAGTCAACTGTAATCTTTAAGTGAAAACTAGATATGGAAAGGTATCATTTTTTGGGCTCAGTTTAAAGGGAAATAGATTATACCATCCTAAGATTCTTGATCATGGAATCTTTTAATAAGTATTCAAACAAAAGGTAAGTATATCTTAAGAGAAAATAATCAGAACCAATTTTTACTAACTATTTTAAGAAAAATTCAAACCTAAATCAGACCTTTTATTACGAAGACGTAATGGGTAAACACGATTTCATTGTCATGAAGAAAATGACCATAAACACATGATTCTAGCAAAGAAGAGCCAACAATTCTTGTTGCACGGGAACCCCAAAGACCAAAATTTTTGAAAGAAAAACATATTCACTGTTTGTTATGTTTTCCTGTAGCCAAACAAAGACTCAAAACGAGGTTTTGCAAATAAGAACTTAACATTTCAATCTCTAAACAATTCTCTCAAGCAACTTAGAACAAAATCCAAAAACTATGATAAAGTTTTCGATCTTGTTCTTAATGTTTTGGTTCTTTGGGGAGAACTAAAGAGTAATCCCCAA
The DNA here is from genome assembly GCA_003996215.1 of Jaltomata sinuosa. Classification (NCBI taxonomy): domain Eukaryota; kingdom Viridiplantae; phylum Streptophyta; class Magnoliopsida; order Solanales; family Solanaceae; genus Jaltomata; species Jaltomata sinuosa. The sequence continues at coordinate 5,795 of QJPP01007108.1, read as the reverse complement.
AACCCAAAATGCTTTTCTTAAAAAATCTTGCTTAGTATTGTAAATCAAAAAGTGTAACGACCGGGTTCGTTGTTATAGGTAAAAAATTTGCGCCAATTTTAGATTCAGAAAACTTCTGGGTTTGGGAGTTGAAAATTATGGGCTAGGCTAGTCTCAGCCAGTTTTGGAGTGAGGTATGGTCTTGGGTAATTCGGGTAATGCTTGGGTAAAGTATCTTGATTTGAGCTAGTTTTCCTTTTAGCTAAGACATAGAGGAGTTTGGGGGACTTTTCAAAATCAAATTCGGGTAAGTAGAACTCCCAGAATTGAGGTTGACGTGAAGGGGTTATACCGGAACGTCAGGAAATTAAGTGTGTTGTTAAATGGACCCTTTTGAGAGGAATTACGACTTTCTATCCCATGTCAACCGCCATAGAAGTTGACACATCTCCCTAGAAACCTCTGTTATAGCAGAGAAATTACCGCTATAGCGAAAGTCAACGTCGGTCAGCACCACTATAGCGGTAGGTTCCGCTATGGCGGTACTGCTATATCAGAGCAACGAGATATGAAAACTCAAAAATGAGTTTTATATTTTCATTCTCTCCCATTCAACCCTAAAACAAATGAGGGTTACTCCAAGAACTGTCCTAGGCTGCTCCAAAGTTTGGGAGCCATGAGGAGGAGGGATTACAGTTGAAAGGATTCAAAACCACGGATTTGGGCCTATAGAATCGACAAGGAACGCCTTCACAGAGCCAGAAAGGGCATGAAGCATCTCTCGACATCTAGGTAGGCTAAGTTTCTTCTAAAGAGTAGATTGGACACTTTCATTTTCCTATTATTGTGTAAAATGAAAGGGAGAATCCATGGTTAGGCCTTTGGGCACAGAGTCTGGAGGGAATTGTTGATTTGTTGGATTAGTTGGAAATGGTAGAATTGGGATAGTATGTTGTAATATTCTAGGCATTGCCTAATTTTTGTGATTTTGCTAATAAATGTGGGAACTAGAATATCAGAAGGTTCGGGGAACCAGAAAAGGGTTAGTAATTAACTAATGTGCATGGAATGAAAGTTTCAGAAACTAATTGGTATAATTAGGATATTCGTTGGCTGTGTTCTAAGGCTTGGAAAGGTTTTCCTAGGTTGTATTTTGTCGTAGGAAGAGGGTCAGGAATAAATGTAATTAATTTCAGGTTTAAAGAGGCAAAACGGGGTTAGTCTTTGGACATGAGTTGACGGTTCATAGTGTACCCGAAATGGGGTAGATGATGTGTTGATTTTCGTATGCATTATATGTTTTGTGTACTTTGATATAAGTATTGTATGTGTTGCATGCTTAGGGAATGACTAGGAATGTCTAAGAGTCAGGTTATCAGTCTTGTGAAATGAACTTGGTGTATTTTATTACTGGTTTATAAGTATTATTTGTTCATTATTTGTGACTATTGAATTTCTGTGTGACATTCAGTTGGCTCGGGTAGCACGACTGGTACGAAAATTACTAACGTTTGGCTCGGGTACCACGCTTGGTATGGGTATAACAAATGGTTAGCTCGGGTATCATGCCTAGTACGGGTATAATAAATAGGTGGCTCGGGTACCTTGCCTGTTACAGGATAGTAACTGGTTGGCTTGGGTACTACGCCTGGTACGGATTTACTCATTGCATTTCATTGTGTAACTGATTTGATTCCATGAGTGGACCGGGATGTGTTTATAAATTGTGATATTGCATTTTAGTCTTGGTGCAGGCCAGGTTATTATATTGTGAGTTTTGTCTTGGTGTAGGCTAGGTTGTTACATTATATTGTGAGTTTGTCTTGGTGTAGGCTGGGTTGTTATATTATGTTAGTAGTTGGTCTTGGTGTAAACCGGGTTATTATGTTGGTTATTATTTGGGTCTTGGTGTACACCGGGTTAGTATGTTAATTATTAGTTGGTCTCGGTGTAGACCGAGTTATTATGTTGATTATAAGTTGGTCTTAGTGTAGACCGGGTTTGTCATGTTAACACCTAGATGTGTTAGGGGGATCAGGGTGGGTCCGAACTAATTAAAAGAGGTTATGTGCTCATAAATTGATGTCATTAAGTGTACTAATGATTGTCAAGAATTACCATGGTTAATAAGTCAAGGGTGGGTCTTGGTGTTGACCGGGGTAGACTGTTGAACACTTAGTTGTGGATGGAGGATCCTTGGAGGGTCCGGGTTATGTGATCTAAGAAGAGATTTAGATGTATCTCTATGGTGGTCATTGAAGGTGTCAATATTTTTTGGTGAATTGCACGTGGTTGGTAATTATAGAGGAAGACTGAGAGTCTGGGTATGGTTATTGGTTAATATAACCAGGTGGTAAAGCTTTCCTAGAGGTCCTGGAAATTCTGGACAATAGTAGGTAATACTTTTGGTATAAGTTGTTTGGTTGGGCAGTTGGACGGATTTAGTCTGGATATTTGGTCAAGGTAGTTGACTGGGGTAAAGGTTAACGGTGACTTGGGAAGTCTAGGTGTCAATGTGACTTGGGAAGTCTGGGTGACAAGATGATTTTGAGAAGTCTAGTTGTGAGTGAGACTTGGGAAGTCCTAGATGTCAGGGTCAAGACTAGGGTGGTGGAGTTGGCAGCGAAAGGTTAGGAAGGTCGGTTACGAAAGAGGGGATTGATAAAAGCGATGTTGAAAGGGGTTAAGCATTTACCTCGTGCATTTTATCCAGATTTATATATGATGGTAAAAGTGGGTTTGGGTCAGCTCATAATGCATACCAGTACGTGTGTTTGTACTGATTCTACTCTTGCTATACCTTTTTGGGTATAGTTTGGTTGCAGGGTTGGTGATATTTCACAGGTTCAGGATTGCGGTGATTTTTCAGCAGCTCCTACTTCCTTCTATGGTGGGAGTTGTGTCCATATTATGTTATAAGCTCATCCTGTAGAAGCTCTTTTATTGGCTTAGACTAGGTTCTGGGAGGTTGATTAAATTGTTAGTAAATTTCTGCAAGTTCTAAAGGTTTTGTAATTTCGAAAGTTATTGTGTAAAGATTTTTTCCAAATATTTTGTAAAGGGACTTCTCATGTATTAAGGAAACTTATTTAATGGTTTATTTTCCTTTTCGCATTGCCTTTTGGTTCGGGTGGTAAGGGTTCTCCTATCTAGGTGGATTAGAGTAGGTGCTCGCATGGTCCGGTAGTTGGGTCGTGACAAATGGTATCAGAGCCCAGGTTACCAGTCTCCCAGTACAAGAGCAAAATGTCAAATAGAGTCCTGCAGATTGGTGTGTTGACGTCCACATCCAATCCTTGGGAAGTTATGAAGCATTCTAGGAAATATCTCTCTTCTTTCATTCTTTTGTATGATTTTTCACTTGCATGTATGGGTTGAATCCAATTGGTATCTCTCGATTCTAATTGGTATCCCGACAAGGAAAAAGGATGTCGTTTGACTCTAATTGCGATAAGAAAAGCAAGATAAATTGGAACCAGAAAGGTTCCAATTGGTATCTGGTCTGGGAGGCTATGTAAAGGATGGATGAATCGACTAACGGTCATCCATGAAGTGAATAAAAGGTAATGAAACTGATTTGATTTAGTGTTGGAGCTTGAAACTTGTGATTGAATGCATTGCATTATTTGAATGACTGCGATTGTGTGGCGTGTAATTGCTAAAGTTACTTTGAAATTTGTGATTAGTGAAGATTCTTAACCTAGTTATGTGTTAATGATTGAAGGAATTCTTGTTTTGTGGTTTTAAGTGGAAAATAATATGCTAAATGCAGGGCAGGGTCTTATCATTGGTAAAACTGATAAGGGAAAATAATATATATACTTGTGGGAACTTAGGTTTTAAGTGGTTGGTATGTTAATAAGTACCAGGGACAAGGGCTATTAATGCTTAATAGCGGGAACTGGGGTAAGACATGGATGATCGACTAATGGTCATCCCTGGGATGAATAGAGAGTGGATTATGTGACTGAATTCATTGTAGCCTGAAGCTGGATTGTCTATGTGTTACACTGCTTGTATGACTACTTGATTGGTATGTGATTGGTTATCTTACTGTGAAATTATGGGTCTAAAGGTCTTCATAAATTGAATTGGTATGGTTTGGTCTGTGATAAAATGCTATGTGTGTGGAGTAAAATTTCAAATTACTTTCGAAAAAGGACTCATCATTGGTTAAGATGGTGAGTGAAAAGGATTTACGACTGTATGGAAGCTTCGGGTTTAGGACGGTCGGTACTTGGTTGGGAACCAGGGGGAAAAGGGGCTATTATTGCTTGATAGCGGGATTTTCTGTAAGAAAAATTTTCTTTTTTGATAACTTATGATCGTGAGTTCAGTAAATTTATTCTGACATAAGGGTTTGTCATTTGCTTTAGTGATAAATTGTGGTAGGCCCCAAATTGGAATGGTTTACATTTATATTCGGGTATAGACTTATCATTGGTATAGATGATAAGGGAACAAAAAAGGTTTAATGATTGTGGGGAAGCCTCGGTTTTAGGACAGTCGGGACTTGGTTGGAAACCATGGGAACAAAGGAGTTATTCGTGTGTAATAGCAGGAAGGTATTGTTGGGAACAATTGTCCTTTGTAAATCTTTTGTGATTTGTGATTTTTTGATGCTGAGTTTTGATATGTGCATTGCCAGGAATGGTCTTGAGGTTAGTTTAAGACCATGGAGGGCTTGACGGGATTACACAATGATAACCGGGAATGAGGGAAGGATACACTTGCTGGAAATTTTGAATTTCTGGGTCGTTACCATTGGGACCGCCATAGAGGAACTGCACATCTACGACGATCCTTCTATAGCAAGATTTTTACTGCTACGACAGTACCTCTATGGCGGAGTGACAACCACTATAGTGGAAGGGCGCGAGGAAGAAACCTCACCCTGTTTTCCCCTATTTTTCATTCATTCTCGGGATAATTTTAAAACAAGGAGATCGTCTATAGAACTAATATGGTGTGCATATAAGGGAATTTGCCAAAAATTTAGCATCAATGCGCTATAAGAGGAAAAGGTATATATGATAGCCCGGGGAATTGGTAAAATTTTGATTTACCACTAGTAGGAATAGTCACCTATGTAGAATTTGGCAAATGACCCGTAATTTACTGAGTATTGTTGGAAATTGCTCATAGGCTTATGTCATGAGGACGATTTGGCTTGTTTATTATTGATGATCCTTAGTGGTAGGGTCAGTTGAGTGGTGCAGGTGTTCTCGCTATAGCATTTGGCTAGGGTGTAAGTGCCTAGGTAGAATTCCCCCCTAAGGCGAGAGTTGACAAAATCTCGGGCTAGGATGGGTTCCAATGAAATTTTTACTGTTGTGTGGTTTAGAAATACGTGGTGTCTTGAGGTAGAGTGTTGATAGGAGTAAGGTTATAGGATGATATGTCAGGGGCATAGTACCACGTAAGAAACTTCCAAAATGGAGTTCAGATTAGTAGAACTCCGGGTATAGCGGGAAAGGGGATGCCATGGTGGGATCTAGTCCCCTTGGCATGGGATAACATTTTTGTTCGTTAATTGAGTTTCTTTTACTTTGGTGTTTCGATAAGGCCACAGATTTCTTGGGCACTCGGGGAGGGGAAATCTAGTTAGCCTTGTGCATCTCGAAGGAAGTAATTCCTTGATAGAGCGGGAGAAATTTGAATTTTGATTGAGATGGGTACACCAAGGACTAGGGAGTTTTGGTGGTCTGTGTAAGGTTATATTTACGCTGTCATGGTAGAGCATTAAGGTTCATAGGAGGGGCGAGCTCCTTCTTCTCTTTCCGCCTTAAAGATCATTTGGGGACGAACGATGGGTA
>QJPP01007107.1:0-15635 GCA_003996215.1 Jaltomata sinuosa | reverse complement strand
TCTCTTCTCTTTTCCTAATAGCATGAGTAACTAACTTCCTACAACTAGGGTTGTGGGAGCCATGGCAAATGTTGCAATATAGATTCCGGGTAGCGTAGGGTTCAATCTTTATGTTGTCACGTGGTTAATCATTTACTTACTAACGTTTTCTAGTGGTTGCAAACATTAGAACATGCCTAGGTTTAAATTTGCTTGAGTAAAGAGATTAAAACCGAGAAATATGATTAACTACAAGGATTCGAGATTACCAACTCTCGTCTCATGATTAATGCTGTAACTAGATTAATCTACTTGATGTTTAGGATTGAAATGATAAAGTTCACCTTTTCAAGTTCGAGAGAATTGAGAAGGAAATTTGTCTAATTGGTTGAGAAACGTTTAGACGACACCATGAATGCAATCACATCGTGATATGCATATAGAGAAAACCCGGTTAAGCCTTGAGTCGAAGTTGTTACGACGCCATGGTGAACACTTCCCTAGTTCACTCTCATATTGATTATTAATCGCACAATATTATTTACTTTGGTTAAATATTGTTCACACAACACCCCCCAATTTACCGGAAACTATCGACTACTAGTCATCTAATTCACTATCGATTTAATTTGCACCTTATTCCCTGTGGGATCGACCCCAACCTTAGTTGGGTTCTATATTTGACAGCGACCGCTTACGCTTCGTATTTGGAGTCGTAATTTGGGCGTATCAAATTTTGGCGCCGTTGCCGGGGAATACAGTTGTTTATTAAGTCTGGTGTTTATTTGACTCTTAGTCATATTTCCTGATTTTACTTTTATTTGTTGTTTTTGTTTATTACAGGGTACTGAGTTGTGCATGCCAAGTACCCGACGCTCGGGTGAACCAATACTACCCTACGACCCCGAGCTCGCAAGAACGCTAAGGCAAACTATGGCCGCACAACAAACGGAGGCAGAAAGGCTCGCTGCAGAACAGCGGGCTCAACAGGATCAACATCACTTGAATGCTGAAGATATAGAGGATGACACTGCATTAGACGGAGCTGGTGCTACGGGCGCCATTATTCTTCCTCCACTAGCGCCCGGGGCTAAGTTCAACATAACTAGCATAATGCTCCAGCTGTTGAACTTAAAGGGATTATTCCGAGGTACGGCTGGTGATGATCCAAACAGACACCTGATTAACTTTGTGGGTATCTGCAAGTCATTCGAATTGCCTGGTGTGAGTCAGACAGCGATCAGGCTCAGGTTGTTTCCGTTGTCTCTGTCTGATGAGGCAGCGCTATGGTTGACAGAGCTGACCCCCGACTCTATCGCAACTTGGGGAGAGTTGAAATGAGCTTTCCTAGAAAGGTTCTTTCCTCCCTCTAGGATGATACAGTTGAGGGATGAGATTAGCAATTTTAGGCAGCAACCTCACGAAGCATTGCACGAGACCTGGCTGCGATTCAAGAAGAAGCTGACACAATGCCCTAACCACCAGTTGAACGACGAGTTTTTGATGCAGACATTCTACAGGGCACTGAATTCGGCTACCAAACCGACAATAGATAATGCAGCAGGTGGAGCGTTTATGGGTCTCGCTTTCATCGATGCCACAGCTATTCTGGACCGGCTCACTAAAACCAACAGGGCCTGGCATACACGGGACACCGAGACGGCTGCTAGCACTCATACAGTCGGTATGTCTACAGAACAGCGCAGGAGAGAGGAAGAGCGGGATCAAGATATGGCCCATCTGAAAACACAAATGGGCCTACTGACAAAACATTTGCTGTCAGCAGATGTGGAGAAAGTGAAAGTTGTGAGTTCCCAAAGTAGAGCAGTAGAGTTCGAGTCTGATGAGGAGGAGAATTATTTGGGGGGTTTCCAGGCCAATGGCCAGGGAAACCAAGGTCGGAACTATCAGAGGGACAACTATCATGAGAAAGCTGGCTACAGAGATCGTGATCAGGGGAACTGGAAAAATAACAATGATAGGGGTGGGTTGTACGTACCACCTGGTAATCGAGAAAGAACTAGTAATGAGACAGGGACATCCAAATTGGAGAATATGATGGCAAAGATGTTGTTGAAGGTGGAATCTACTGACTCCGGAGTCAAGGAAATGAAATCTGAATTAACATCAATGAGTCAGTTAGTGAATTCTCATTCCACCGCAATCAAGCAGTTAGAGCAGCAAATGAGTCAAGTCTCGGCGTCTCTAAATCAAAGGAAAGCTGGAACATTGCCGAGTGACACCATTCAAAACCCGAGAAACGACGCGAATTGTATGGCAATCACCACCAGAAGCGGTAACGCATTATCGGAAACACATCCGGTAATTCAGACCCAGAAAGATGTTGTAGATGAGGATGATGAGTTAATAGATGCTGAAATTATGGTCGATGAGGGTGTGAAAGTGTCTGCTGAAAAACCCTGCGTGGAAGAAGATGCTACTCAAGTGCTCACAGATAAAAGCAAGGAGGTTGAAAAACTTCCAACTATGATGCCTCGGCCACCACCTCCTTTCCCACAAAGGCTGAAGAAGAAAGTGGAAGATAGAAAGTTCCTGAACTTCATAACCATGCTCAAACAGTTATCAGTAAACATCCCTCTGGTGGATGCGCTTGAACAAATGCCCGGTTATGCCAAGTTCATGAAGGACTTGATCACAAAGAAAAGGTCGGTAAGTTTTGAACCGGAAGACAACCTCCACCATTGTAGCGCCATTTCTTCAAGGTCGCTGGTCCAAAAGAAAGAAGACCCGGGTGCGTTCACTATTCCTTGCACCATAGGGGAGTTTAACTTTGCCAAGGCTCTTTGTGACTTGGGGGCTAGCATAAACTTGATGCCGTTAGCCATCTACCGGCAGTTGGGCTTAGGAGCCCCCAAACCGACAACGATGAGGTTATTGATGGCTGACAGATCGGTGAAACGCCCAGTTGGTATTTTGTATGATGTACTTGTGAAGGTGGGGAAGTTCATATTTCCGGCAGACTTCGTGATTTTGGACTGCGAGGTGGACTTCGAAGTCCCTATTATTTTGGGACGACCCTTCTTGGCAACCGGAAGAGTATTGGTAGATATGGAGAGCAACGAGTTGAATTTCCGGTTGAACAAAGAGGTAGTGAAGTTTAATGTGTGCAGATCAATGAAGCAACCGAGGGACATGAATGTCGTCTCGGTTATTGATGTTGTTGCAGAATCTGATGTGATCGTTTCTGTTGAAGAGAGACTTGCTGTAGAGACCTTGGCAGCAGTTATGATGAATTTCGATGATGATGGCGTCGAAGATTATGAGGAAATTGTAAATGTTGTGGTTGGAATGGGGTCATATGGTTACGCCCCAAAGAAATTGGATCTCGATTTAAAGAACAGACCAACCCCTCCTGCAAAGCCTTCTATTGAGGAAGCACCGGTATTAGAGTTGAAAGAGTTGCCAGGCCATCTGAAGTATGCATTTTTGGATGACAGAGATACCTTACCGGTAATCATCGCAACAGACCTTGTGCAATCCCAAGTTGAAGCGTTATTATCCACTCTGCGGAGACACAAGAGAGCAATCGGCTGGACCATTGCAGATATTATTGGCATCCCACCAGGTATTTGTACTCATAAGATACAGCTAGAAGAAAATTGCACTCCCTCCACCGAGCACCAACGGAGACTGAATCCGCCTATGCAAGAGGTGGTAAAGAAAGAGATCATAAAATGGCTCGATGCGGGAGTGGTTTACCCAATTGCTGATAGCAAATGGGTAAGCCCAGTGCAATGTGTTCCTAAGAAGGGAGGAATGACTGTGGTAGCAAATGACAAAAATGAGCTGATTCCATTAAGACCTGTCACGGGATGGCGAGTCTGTATGGATTACCGGAAGCTAAACTCCTTTACTCTCCGTGATCACTTCCCCATGCCCTTTATGGATCAGATGCTGGATAGATTAGCTGGAAGAGGTTGGTATTGCTTTTTAGACGGATATTCGGGGTACAACCAAATATCTATCGCCCCGGAAGATCAGGAGAAGACCACTTTCACCTGCCCCTACGGTACGTTTGCTTTTAGACGCATGCCCTTTGGTCTTTGCAATGCTCCTGCAACATTCCAAAGGTGCATGATGTCTATCTTTTCTGATATGGTGGAGAACACACTGGAAGTCTTCATGGATGACTTTTCGGTAGTGGGTGATGCATTTGATGATTGCTTGGCTAATCTGGGTCAGGCATTGCACAGGTGTGAAGAGTCAAACCTCGTGTTGAATTGGGAGAAATGCCATTTCATGGTGAAAGAAGGCATTGTATTAGGGCACAAGATATCTATGAGAGGTCTAGAGGTGGATAGAGCCAAGATTGAAGTCATTGAGAAACTACCTCCACCCATTTCAGTAAAAGGTGTGAGGAGTTTTCTTGGTCATGCCAGTTTCTACCGAAGGTTCATCAAAGAGTTCTCTAAGGTTGCTACACCATTGTGCAAATTGCTTGAAAAGGAGACGAAGTTTGTATTTGATGCTGAGTGCTTGCGGGCGTTTGAATGCCTGAAAGAAAAGCTAGTGGAGGCTCCTATTATAATTGCCCCGGATTGGTCCAAACCGTTTGAAGTAATGTGCGATGCAAGTGGTGTTGCACTTGGAGCTGTTCTGGGACAAAAGCGAGACAAACTTTTCCATCCCATTTATTATGCTAGTAAAGCATTGAATGGGGCGCAAAAGAACTACACAGTGACAGAACAGGAGCTGCTGGCGGTTGTATATGCTTTTGAGAAATTCAGAGCATACTTACTTGGTACAAAAGTGGTGGTGCACACAGATCATGCAGCCTTGAGGTATCTGATGACCAAAAAGGATGCAAAACCTCGACTAATCCGATGGGTGCTATTATTGCAGGAATTTGACTTTGAAGTCAAGGATCGAAAAGGGTGTGAGAACCAGGTAGCGGATCATCTGTCCAGGCTTGAGATGGAAGAGAACGTAATAGATGAACCAGAAATTGATGATGCATTCCCGGATGAGCAGGTGATGGCTACGTCACGTGATATGGTACCTTGGTATGCTGACTTCGCAAATTATGCGGTGAGTGACATGATCCCGGAAGATTTGAACTTCCACCAGAAAAAGAAGTTTCTCCATGATGCAAGTAAGTTTTTCTGGGATGAGCCGTATTTATTCCGGTTGTGTGCTGACAACATAGTGAGGAGATGTGTACCGGAAGCTGAAATGACAAGCATCTTGCAAGCTTGCCATTCGTCCCCAGTTGGAGGACATCATGCGGGTAATCGAACCGCCCGAAAGATTTTACAGTGTGGTTATTATTGGCCGACAATCCAGAGAGATTCATATGAATTTGCCAAGTTCTGTGATCAATGTCAACGAAGAGGAGCAATCTCTCGCCGACAAGAGCTACCCATGTCCACTATTTTCGAGGTTGAATTGTTCGACGTATGGGGAATAGATTTCATGGGCCCTTTTGAAAGTTCTTACGGGAACCGCTACATCTTGGTAGCGGTGGATTATGTGTCAAAGTGGGTAGAGGCGGTTGCTTTGGCCGATAACGAAGGGAAAAGTGTGGTGGCGTTCTTAAAAAGAAACATCTTTGCTCGGTTTGGCACCCCTCGCACAATCATCAGTGATGGAGGTTTACATTTTTGTAATAAGGTGTTCCGGGCTGCTCTAGCAAAATATGGAGTGACGCAACACAAGGTAGCCACACCTTATCACCCCCAAACCAGTGGGCAAGTCGAGGTGTCGAACCGGGAGATTAAAGAAATCTTGGCTAAGTCGGTGAATGTGAACCAGCGAGATTGGGCGAGGAAGCTGGATGACGCACTCTGGGCGTACCGCACAGCGTTTAAGACGCCAATAGGTATGTCTCCTTACCAATTTGTTTTTGGTAAAGCGTGTCACTTGCCCGTGGAACTTGAGCACAAGGCCCTTTGGGCGCTCAAAAAGTTAAATCTCAGTTGGAAAGAGGCATCGGAACTAAGGTTGGAACAATTGAATGAGATGGACGAGTTCCGATTGCGAGCATATGAGAGGTCCGCTCTCTACAAGGAACGAATGAAGCTGTACCATGACAAGAAGATTGAGAAAAGGGAGTTCAAAGTAGGGGACTTGGTATTGTTGTTCAACTCCAGGTTCAAACTATTTCCCGGGAAACTCAAATCCAAATGGTCCGGACCATTCAAAGTACACCAAGTGTTCCCATCCGGTGCGGTCGAACTCGAAAATAAAGATGGTGAGTCGTTCAAAGCCAATGGGCAGAGGATTAAGCAATATCTGGGCCTCCCGAAGGAGGTACATGTTCTGTCTTTGGTGTATATTGATGAAGTCTGAGTAATCAAGACACCCGCGTCGTGCCGCGACGTTAAATCAGGCGCTGTATGGGAGGCAACCCATAAATTGTTGTTGTATTATAGTCGTAGAAAAATTTGATTTGTTAGAATTGGTTAATGTGTGCGTTGAGTGTGCAGGTACAAAGAATGGACGTAACAGCGTGTTCTGTCTAAGAGTGACGGCGACTGTTGACGGACCGTCAAAGTCTTGACGGACCGTCAGACGGACCGTCACATAACTGACAAATATTCATGCCCACTGTTTTAGAGTGACGATGGTTTCGACGGACCGTCAAAGACTTGACGGACCGTCAGCTCTGGCCGTCACCATAATTCTCACAAGGGCTCACTGCCTAATTGTGACGCCCCAATGTGACGGACCGTCGAGATGTTGACGGACCGTCACGTCACTCCAGGCAGCGCATCAGGTAAGTTTTCTTTGTTTAATTTTGGGCGACCCGACCCATAACCAAACCGACCCGCCCGGGTACATATTAACTTCATCTTCATCGTTTTACCGTCTATCTTCAAATCCCAAACTCCAAACCTTCATTAAAATCCATCTTCTCCCCAAGCAAATCCTCAACTTACTCCCAAGCACCACATCCCCATTTTCCCTTCTTCACCATCGTTCAAAACGCAAGAAACCACAAATTTCCCGCTAGTTGTCCATCGGTTCATATAACTCAAAAAGGGAATAGCGACTCCGTCTTACTAACAAAATCAAGGTATGTTGCTAAACTCTTCATAGTTGGATTTAGTGAGTAACACGGGGCAAATTAGTGGAGGTGTAGTCGGGTGAATTGGGGGGTTTATGTATTTGTAAAATTATGTATGTTGTTGGGTATGAGTGGTATTGTTGCTTGAAATCAAAAGTGTGTCATGGGTGAAGTCTTGAGTAACCCATGAGATCAAATACAATGATTGGTGGTGTCTTTGGGAAACCAAATCCCATAAAATATGGGAAAACCCGTAACCGCGTACAAGGTGTTCGAGGAAATGCCTCAACGAGAGTGAAATACGCTGTCTCAACTTGACGGTTGGCATGATGGCCCGTCACACAGGTGACGAACCGTCATCTAAACCGTCAGGAAGAAACACTTCACTCTCTTAGAGTGACGGTCGGTGCGACGGTCCGTCACACCTGTGACGGCCCGTCAACCAAACCGTCACTCCAAGACAGTAGGTATTAGTGAGTATTTTTCTGTTCTCACATGTTTGAACTCGTTCACGTGCAGGTACATGGCCCCAAAACAACAACTGCGTCGCGGTCAAGCACCAAAGAAGAAAGAAAGGGTCGCTACAACTCGGACCCTAATGGATGAACCGAGCAGCGACGAAGAAATAGTTGCAGCCCCGACTTACCAAACCAGGCTAGTTAAACGAAGAACCACCCAAGTCTCCCAGTCTGAAGAGGAGAGTGGGTCATCTAGCAGTGAGTCGGGGAGCGGTAGTGGATCGGATGAAAGTGGTAGCTCCAACCCCAATCCGGAGGATGTAGGTGGTTCTGAAACCACCAAAATTGCAGGGAGTGCACCCACGGACAGAGAATCAATCCGGTGGGCATTTAAGGAGGCTCAGAAGCACTATCTTGACGGTCTTGCTAAAACGATGTCGAGAAGCCACAAAAGACCGATAGCTGAAGAAGTCCAAATCATGACCACGGATCTGCCTGAATACCCAGTTCTTCAGTCACAGTTTCAGAGGTATCAGCTAGAGTGGATGAGTTCGCCCCCGGGAGTCTATATGCCAGAATTAGTCCGGGAATTCTATGCCAACTATTTGGCACTGTTGGAGAGCAAATGTGAGCCAGGAAAAGGGGTTAAATCAGCATCAAGGCAGGACAGGGTGCCCGTTCGGGGTAGGCAAGTGGACATCTCACGGGAAATGATCAACAGGGTCCTCTTTGGCCCTGAATACATCCCTCCACCTGATATGCCAGAGTTTCATGACAAGATCTCCAACGCCTACTCGCAGAGACCATGGTTGGCCCGAACATTGACTGATGGCTCACCATCTTAGCTGACTCAAAAGGGCCGGATATCGAAGCAATCACTAAGCTTCATAGCCAAGTTTTGGTGGGCAGTTGTGCGGCTCAGGTTATTTCCAACAGGAGGAGACAATAATTTGGATGAGGGAAGAGCCATCCTTGTGGCAAGCTTGATAGCCGGGTACGTCATCAACTTCGGAATGATAATTGCGGACGAGATGCGGACCAGGGCCATAAAAACTACTTCTTCTCTGCCGTTCCCGTGTTTAGTGACTGAGCTATGCAGGCGTGCAGAGGTGCCGATATGGGATGGTATCGATAAGCAAGTGACAGCGTCATCAAAGCAAAATATCGACAAATCAAAGGATGACACTAAGTTCGAAATGAGGATTCATAAGCCTCAGATCTTCGAAGAGCCAACCACATCCACCTCCGAGGCAACCGACACCCCATCAGGTACAGAAATGCCACTTGCGGTGTTTGATCCAAAAACTTCACAGACAACGAGAGCTATTGCTGAAGGCTCGGGCACTGCGGCAAGGCCCCCTCTGCCACCGGAATATCACATGAACCCCCGAAATTTTGCTAAAATGGTGCAAAAACAGAAACAGTTGGACAAACAAATTGCCGCTTGGACAGATTTGTTCAAACCCACCATTGATGAAGCAATACGGGAGGCTCTGAAGCCATTTGAGGGGCTGCGCGCAAGGGTCGATGCAATGGAAACCCGGATGGATGCAAGGCTAAACGAAATGAGCATCCCGGATTTGGCGAGATTTGATGCGGAGCTAAAGAAGGTGAAAGATGATATCACAGTCCTCAAGCAAGAAAAAGCGCTTTATGAGGAGACTTCTGAGTTCGTGGACTTGGACGAAGAAACCACGATTGTGGATTTGATGGGTCGGCCTCTGAAAATTAGTGAACCCCAAGTAGGTGAAAGTGGGGTAAAGAAATCAAAGAAGAGGAAGCACAAAAAGAAGTCAGCTGAGGAGGATGAGTTAGAGGTCGCGAAGCAGCGGTCGGTAATAGATGAGCAGCTGCGACAGGAGAGAGTGCGTGCCCAAGCAGGTGGGGCATCATCCAGTGCGGCACCGGAGTCTGAAAAGACCCCAGATGTTGATGAGCCGCGTACGGAAACCTAGGTTTCCCAGGTACCCCTATTGCCTTATTCTGAATATCTGTTTACTTGAGCATTGAGGACAATGCTACATTCTTTTGTTCGGGGTAGGAGTACCACCACCGGAGGTTTTTGTTGCCATGTTTCTTTTCCTCCGGTGTGCTATCTAGTAGAACTGGCATGTTTAGGTTGTCGGTTAAATTTTAGTTGTCAAATAGTGTCTATAGCAAGCATGACTTTTTGAAGATTTAACTAAAAGGAGCCCCCTCTGAAAATTTCTGACTATGTACTTGTGTTTGAAACAATTGACTGTTCGGGATCCTTGAATGTCATTGTGTGGTTATGATTGGAATAAGGATGCTTAAGCCGAGCGGTTGTCTTGATAGTTGGTAGCGATATAGTTTCTTGGTGCCAAGAGCGTGTGAGATTATTGTTACAAATTCTTACTCTGTGCATGAATCTAGAACTTGCCCGGTCTATTTTGTTAAGTTCGAAGTTGGGTTGCTTAGGAAAGGATCACAGGCCCTCTTTGTGTGCAGTCCACTTAACCTAAAAGACCATCCAAATATAAATAATCCCTTGATCCCTGTTTGAGCCTTAATTGACCTTATTCTGTCAATAACCTGTCACTATTCCCGTTTAACTTTCAATCCCTATTTTGGCCCTGGTCCTTCCTTGGACATCGTGCACCTCAACGCAGGCAATCATCCTAAGTTGAGGGTGGCTACTACAGAGGTGAATGATAAGAAAAAGAGGATGGAGATGATTGGTTGTGAATAGAATGAAAAAAAATATATATATATATATAAAAAATAAAAATAAAGAGAGATGAAAAAGATTGAAAAAAAAGTAATAAAAAGAATTGTCAAAATATAGAGGCCGCACCTGTAGCCAGAAAGAAGGAAATTAAAAGGTGAATAAGGATGGACAAAGTGAAGTTATGTGGTGATAAGATGTAACCGGTTCCAAGGAGGGCTTAGTCACTAACCCCTAAATGTATCCTACCTGCACCCGAAGCCTCATTACAAGCCTAAACAAGTCCTGTAGTGATCCTGAGTAGCTTTCTGAAGAACCGAAATAGAATAGTAAGGGCAAGCTTATGGCATCGCATGTGCATTGTTTGAAATCGTTTGTGAGTGCGAGCGTCTTACCTAGTCCTAAATTTTGTGTGGGGGACTTCTTTGTGGTGAGGGCACCAAGATCTCTGTATTGTCTATTGACTGTTAGGGTAGCTGCGCGTGTGTATGCAGAAGGTTCTATCATATCGGAATGACATGCCTGGATCCTAGCAAGTTAATGTTGCATACATTTGTGTGCTACCGGGGGTGGCTTGATTTAAAATCGGATGAACTGTTGAAGGGCCATGATTTGCTAGGGACACGAGTCTTAGTTGAGTCGTCTTTTTGTTTTTGTTGTCATGTTGCTTGAGGACAAGCGAACGTTTTAAGTTGAGGGTGTTGATGTGCCGCCATTCTACGGCACATTTGACTCCTTTAACTAAGAATAATCGTGAGTTTTCAAGCAACCGTCGTCGTTTTTGATGTTTTATGTTGTATTTTCAGGAAATGGAGACAAACATGGAAACGGAAGGAAATACGCGAAAAAGAGAGTTCTGGATAAGAGTGACGGCCACCATGACGGGCCGTCACACATGTGACGGTCCGTCAAGAAGACCGTCAAGTTGAGCAAGCACTCTGCCTAAGAGTGACGGCCACCATGACGGGCCGTCACCCATGCGACGGTCCGTCAAGTAGACCGTCAAGATGAGGCAGCACACTGCCTAGTGGCGACGGTCACTGTGACGGTCCGTCAAGCATGCGACGGTCCGTCACTCAGACCGTCAAGTGGAGGCAGTACGCGCGACGCGGATTCCGAACTTTTTTTGGGTTTATTTCCTGGACTCCTATAAATACCTAAGTTAGGTTATTTCATTAGGGTATTCAAAAATTCATTAGAAAATATTTTAGGATATCATTTTGAGCGACTTTGAGAGGAAGAAACACAAAAAAAATACGTTTGTCTTCTTCTTCAATCTTGTTCTTCCATTGTTCTTGGGATCTTGGATTCTTATTGGATAAAGTGAAGCTTGTGTTCATTCTATTGTAAGATTCTTTTTGCTTTATTATGAATATAAATCTCTTCTCTTTTCCTAATAGCATGAGTAACTAACTTCGCACAACTAGGGTTGTGGGAGCCATGGCAAATGTTGCAATATAGATTCCGGGTAGCGTAGGGTTCAATCTTTATGTTGTCACGTGGTTAATCATTTACTTACTAACGTTTTCTAGTGGTTGCAAACATTAGAACATGCCTAGGTTTAAATTTGCTTGAGTAAAGAGATTAAAACCGGGAAATGTGATTAACTACAAGGATTCGAGATTACCAACTCTCGTCTCATGATTAATGCTGTAACTAGATTAATCTACTTGATGTTTAGGATTGAAATGATAAAGTTCACCTTTTCAAGTTCGAGAGAATTGAGAAGGAAATTTGTCTAATTGGTTGAGAAACGTTTAGACGACACCATGAATTCAATCACATCGTGATATGCATATAGAGAGAACCCGGTTAAGCCTTGAGTCGAAGTTGTTACGACGCCATGGTGAACACTTCCCTAGTTCACTCTCATATTGATTATTAATCGCACATTATTATTTACTTTGGTTAAATATTGTTCACACAACACCCCCCAATTTACCGGAAACTATCGACTACTAGTCATTTAATTCACTATCGATTTAATTTGCACCTTATTCCCTGTGGGATCGACCCCAACCTTAGTTGGGTTCTATATTTGACAGCGACCGCTTACGCTTCGTATTTGGAGTCGTAATTTGGGCGTATCAGCGATTCGGGTAAAGATTGGGTAAAGTATCTTGGTTTAAGCTAGTTTTTTGTTTAGCTAAGACATAAAGGAGTTTGGGGGACTTTTCAGAATCGAATTCGGGTAAGTAGAATTCCTGGAATCGAGGTTGATGTGAAGGGGTTATTCTAGAACATCAGGAAATTAACTGTGCTATAAAATGGACACTTTTGAGAGGATTTATGACTTTCTGTCCCATGTCAACTGCCATAGAAGTAGATAAACCACCATAGCGATCTCCGCTATAGCAGAGAAATTACAGCTATAGCAAAAGTAAACATCGGTGAGCACCGCTATAGCGGTAGGTTCCGCTACGGCGGTATCGCAATAGCGGAGCGTGTACCGCTATAGCGGAGCGACAGGATCTTAAAACTCAAAAATGGGTTTTATATTTTCATTCTCTCCCATTCAACCCCAAAATAGATGAGGGTTACTCCAAGAACCCTCCTAGGCTGCTCCAAAGCTTGGGAGCCATGATGAGGAGGGATTCCGGCTGAAAGGATGCAAAACCATGGATTCGGGCCAACAAAATCATCAAGGAATACCTTCACGGAGCCAAAAAGGGCATGGAGCAGTTGTTTGACATCCAGGTAGGCTAGGTTTCCTCCAAAGAGTAGATTGACCGATTTTATTTTCTTATTATTGTGTTGAATGAAAGGGAGAATCCATGGTTAGGACTTCGGGCACGGAGTCTGGAGGAAATTGTTGATTTGTTGGATTAGCTGTAAATGGTAGAATTGGGATAGTTGTTGTGATATTCTAGTCGTTGCTTAATTTGTGTGATTTTTCTAATAAATGTGGGAAATAGAATATCAAAAGGTTCAGGGAACCGAAAAGGGTTAGTAATTAACTAATGTGCAAGGAACGAAGGTTTCAAAAACTAATTGGTATAATTAGGATATTCATTGGTTGTGTTCTAAGGCTGGGAAACGTTTTCCCAGGTTGTATTTGGTCCTAGGAAGAGGGTCAAGAATAAATATAATTAATTTCATATTTAAAGGAGAAAACCGGGGTTAGTCTTCATGCGAGAGTTGACGGTTGATAGTGTACCCATAATGGGGTAGGTGATGTGTTGATTTCCTTATGCATTATATGTTTTGTGTACTTCAGTCTAAGTATTGTATGTGTTACATGCTTAGGGAATGACTAGGAATGTCTAAGAGTCAGGTTATCAGTCTTGTGAAATGAACTTGGTGTATTTTCTTGCTGGTTTACAAGTAATGTTTGTTCATTGTTTGTGGCTGTTGGATTTTTATGTGATATTTGGTTGGCTCGGGTACCACGCCTGGTACGAAAATTACTAACGATATGCTCAGGTACCACGATTGGTACAGGTATAACAAATGGTTGGCTCAGGTACCACGCCTGGTATGGGTATAACAAATGGTTAGCTCGGGTACCACGCCTAGTACGGGATACTAACTAGTTGGCAAGGGTACCACACCTGGTACAAATTTACTTATTACATTGCATTGTGTAACTTATTTGGTTCCATGAGTAGACCGGGATGTGTTTATAAATTGTGATATTGCATTTTGGTCTTGGTGTAGGCCGGGTTATTATATTGTGAGTTTTGTCTTCGTGTAGGATGGGTTGTTACATTATATTATGAGTTGGTCGTGGTGTAGACCGGGTTGTTATATTATGTTAGTAGTTGGTCTTGGTGTAGACCAGGTTATTATGTTAGTTATTAGTTTGGTCTTGGTGTAGACCGGGTTAGTATGTTAATTATTAGTTGGTCTTGGTGTAGACTGGGTTATTATGTTGATTATTAGTTGGTCTTGGTGTAGACCGGGTTTGTCATTTTAACACCTAGATGTGTTAGGGGGATCCGGGTGGGTCCATACTATTTAAAAGAGGTTATGTGCTCATAAATTGATGTCATTAAGTGTACTAATAGCGGTCATGAATTATCGTGGTTAACAAGCCAAGGATGGGTCTTGGTGTAGACCGGGGTAGTCTGTTGAACACTTAGGTGTGGATGGAGGATCCTTGGAGGATCTGAGTTCTGTGATCTAAGAAGGGATTTAGATGTAGCTCTATGGTGGTCATTGAAGGTGTCAATAGTTGTTGGTGAATTGCACGTGGTTGGTAATTATAGAGGAAAACTGAGTGTCTGGGTGTGGTTATTGGTTAATATAACCAGGTGGTAAAGTTGTCCTAGAGGTCCTGGAAAGTCTTGACAATAGTAGGTAATACTTTGGGTATAAGTGGTTTGGTTGGGCAATTGGACGGATTTAGTCTGGATATTTGGTCAAGGTAGTTGACTGGGGTAAAGGTTAACGGTGACTTGGGAAGTCTAGGTGTCAAAGTGACTTGGGAAGTCTGGGTGACAAGATGATTTTGAGAAGTCTAGTTGTGAGTGAGACTTGGGAAGTCCTAGATGTCAGGGTCAAGACTAGGGTGGTGGAGTTGGCAGCGAAAGGTTAGTGTCACGACCCAATTTCTTGGTCATGATGGCACCTACAATCCCCCAGTAGGCGAACCAATTCTCGTAGCCCAAGACAGTTAGTAATGGGCTACTATCTAACAAATAAGAGAACAAGACGAAGAGAACAGATAAAAGGGATATAAATATATACATATGCGGAAACTAAACCAAACCCCAAGACATGGTATCATAGTATAGAGCCAAACTACATACATGGAGTGCAAATAATCCAAAACTATATATACAGATGTCTCTGAATGGTAATAGAGTACATGAAGCAAAAGATAAACTAAAGCTAAGCTCCGATCGCCAAGAGCTCACCCTCAGCCTGAAGTAGTCTCCACAGATCTCCAAGCACGATTCACAACGGTCTAACGGCGATGGCCCCCGCTAGGATCTGCACCCAAAGATGCAGGGGGGAGGGGTGAGCACCAAATGCGAAGCATAAGGTACCCAGTAGGTTCATAGGCCGACTGGGCACATATAAGATAAAAGAGCAGTAATAGACAGAATAGAAGCAAGCAGTCACAGAAATCAACGAAAGGTACACAGGAACTAGCCCAGAGGGAAATCAACAGAACCACATATGAGGCTAGTAAACAAAATATACACACCAAAGGCACAGGTGAAAGTAAGAGACAACGCACCTGGGGTCCTTGCAATAACAGTGTATACAAAATAAATTTACGAAATGGACGGTATACCGGTAACCTCAAGTGTAAGAAGAAGAGAGAAAGAGTAATAATAGGCATGCTCAAGACATGAATCAACTCAACTAATCATAACAATCTCAAATCCAGAAACTAACAGTCTAGCAGTAACCAATCTCATACTCATCCCTAATAGAGAACAACTCTGTAAGTAAAATAGCAAAAGTCTACCTACAGTCCCCGGCCGCCCATACAACCGAGGAACACAACCAAGTGAAAACAAACCCTCCGGCATCC